>PVJH01002678.1:0-103486 GCA_004026705.1 Nesogale talazaci | reverse complement strand
GGCTCCGTTTTCTCTGATTTGCGTCGAACTGTTAAGATCTCCCAAACCAGCTGTGGATTTGGAATGCAGACATCTTTGTCTGTGAAGCCTTTCTCCTGGATCAAGCGTAACTTCCTTGTTAGCATGAAGTTTATAATAATCTCCCCCATTCACTGCCATCAAGTGGATTCCAACTGATAGCAAATCCGATAGGAAAATGTAGAACTACCTTTAGGGGTTTCTGAGCCTGTAACTCTTTCCCAAAGTAGAAACCCTCATCTTTTTCCCAGAGAGCAGCTGGTGGCTTTGATATGCTGACCTTGTGACTAACAAGTGTGAGGTTTAATCCACTACACTACCAGGGCCCTATATTGTTGACAATTGGAGTATGGATCCCTAGGTCATTTCTAAGTGGTTAAGTTGCCTGATTAGTTGGTCAGCTGCTGAGAAATCCATTCAATCACCAATAACAATCCAAGTTTCAATAAAGTTCATAAGAACTATAAAAATTAGATCAAGGCTAAAAACAAACAACAACAAGTTGCTGTCGTATCAGTTCTGACTCAAGAGACCCATGAGCTGCAGAGTAGACCGGCAGCACTCTTGGGTTTCCGTGGGGTGCTTTCAGAAGCAGCTCCCTAGGTTCTTCTTCCAAGGAACCTCGATGTGGGTTCAAACTGTCTTAACGTTCTAGTTCGTAGTTGAAAGCTTAACCGTTTGCACCCTGCAGGTGCTTCTCAGGTTAAGTCCAGGTATTCTCTGTATTAATAGTTTTCAACCCTGGCTGTAAAGTTGGAATGAGTGGAGAAGCTTTTTATTTTTTTAATACCAATTACCAGAGCCCACAGTCCCATCCATTAAGTCAGGTCTTGGAAGGTGTGTCTTAGAAGCATCATTTTCCAAAAATTCTCTGTGCCTTTCTAATGTTCAGTCAGAAGAGAGAATGTGCCATACTCACTGAATTATTAAACAACTTGACCATTAGAAGAGCTGGCTAATACCTAAATGACTGATGTAAAATTAAGATGTTGGCTTAATTTGAAATGGGCTTGAGTTGAGGACATAGAGTTTTTGTTGCTGATGAACTTCTCAGACGTGTCTGCTGACTGCTGTGTAATGCTTTCCAGTGGACTCCAGGACTCTCTGGTTTCCCCTGTGCACTGCCTTGGTAGCCTTGACAGAGTCTTCAAGAATGGTCTCTATTCTACATACCCAGTGGAAAGAACAGACCTGGAAGGGCATGTTTTCACTTCTGGCTGCCATTCTGATGGGAAACTAGGGACTCGACTCCTATTTGGAAAACGTGTCTCAACTTCTAGGAGAGTTTGAATGCAATCCAATGCCATGAGGGAGTTTAGGCATCTGACTTTGTGCTAGGATGCAGTTTTCATACACCTACCAGGTTGCTGGCCTCTGTGCTCAGTGATACTTGAGATTAGCAGCAGGGGAGCTAGTCACTTAACTTTTTTGAGGCTGCTGCTGCCTGGGTTTGTATGATGAACAGGTATCTAGTAAACCTCACTATTCCATAAAGTTCTGAGGAGACATGGGTGGTCTCCCAGGAACTCCACACCTGGCTTCGAGGTGCCACATTCTCTTATTTCAGAGCTCCCAGGTTTTAAAGAGTGGGGAAACTTGTTTGGCTGGACATTTACAGACTAACTATGGCAGAGCCGTTCTGCTTACTGCTGCCTTCTCAATGTCTTTAAATATGTCCAGGTGTTTTTTTTTTTAATTTTTGACAACAGAATTATCAGAGACTAAGTGAAATAGGCTTTCTGAAGATCATCAAGAAACTATCTTTGCACTCTCTTACAAAAGATGGCATATGTATCTGGAAGGAGTTTGTCTTCCTTGTTATGGTTAGGTGCCAGCAAGTAGGTTCTGACCCACAGTATCCTCTGTGCAATAGAATGAGAGACTGCCCAGTATCGTCTCATTCTCGTGATTGTTATGCTTGAGCATTATTATTGTTGCAGCCACTCTGTCATTCCATCTTGTCAAGTGTCTTCCTCTTTTTATGACCTTTTACTTCACTATGCAAGATGTACTTTTCCAGGGACTAGTCTCTACTGATAACATGTCCAAAATGCTCGAGACAGTTTCTCTACCCTTGCATCTAAGGAGCATTCTTGTACTTCTTCCAAGTCAGAGCTGTTTGTGCTTTTAAAAGGCCATGGTACTTTCAATATTCTTCACTTGCACCATAATTCAAATGTATAGATTCTTCTTCAGTCTTCTTTGTTCAGTGTTCAACATTCATATGTACAAGAGGCTATTGGAAATACCACAACTTGGGCCAAGAGACTCTTAGTCCTCATAGTAACATCCCTGCTCTTCACCACCTTAAAGAGGACTTGTAAAGCAGGTTTACTCTATGTAATGTGCTATTTGATATCTTGACTAATGCGTTCATGAAAATTGATTGTGGACTCAAGCAAGATGAAATCCTCGACAAGTTCAACCTTTTCTCTGTTCATCATTATGTTCCCTATTGGTTCATTTGTGAGGATTTTTGTTTCCTGTACACTGAGTTGTAATTCATTCTGAAGGCAGCCATCTTTGATTTTCATCAGCAAGTGTTCCAAGTCCTCCTCACTTAGAGCAAGCAGAGTTATATCATCTGCACATCAGGTTCTTAACAGACCTTCCACCAAACCTAATATCATGCTTTTCTTCATAAAATATACCTTCTCTGATTACTCACTAAGCATACACATTGAATAAACACGGCGACAGTGTAAAACTGATGTACATCTTTCTTCATTTTAAACCATGCGGTATCCCTTTGCACTGTGTGTACAACTGTCTCATGATCCATGCATCTTTTCTGCCTCTGCACAATGAAGTGTTCTGGAGTCCCCATTATTCTCAATTCTATCCATACTTGTAATGACGTTGGCGTCAGGAAACCAAAAATGATGGACTGAGCCCTGGTGGCGTAGTGGTTGTGTGCGGGACTGCGACACACTAGGTTGGCAATTCAAATCCAGAAGCTCTCCTGGAGCAAGGCTGGGCCTCCTACACCCACCAGAGGGCAGTGATGCCCCCCCTCAAAGAAAACATAAAAACAAAAAATGAAAGACACACCCAGTATAACTTAAGCTGAAAGAAAAATTCAAGCCTGAAGTTACAACATTAAAAGATCCTATGGGCAGAATATTGAATGATGCAAGAAGCATCAAAGACTGTGGAAGGAATACACAGTCACCATATCAAAAAGAATTAGTGGATATTCAACCATTTTAAGAAATGATACATGATCAAGAATCAATGGTACTGAAGGAAAAAGTCCAAGATACACTGATGGCCTTATTAAAAATAAAAACACACTAAACAAAAAAACAAGGCTTCAAGAATGAACAGAATATCATTGATATATTTCAGTAAGTTGAGGAAGCATTGTAAGCATTCACTAGTAAGAAATTTGGAAGACAGATATGTAGTCAACCAACTAGAGGAAAATCATATTTGTGTCCATTCCAGAGAAAGAAGTCCCTGGGTGATGCAAATAGTTAACACACATGGTTACTTTTGCAAAGGTTGGAATTGCGAGTTTGCACAGGGACACCTTGGGAAAAAGTCCAGATGACCTATTTCTGAAACATCAGTCTCACATGGGGGTCCATGAGTTGGAGCAGACTTGATGGCAACTAATTGTTGAATTGTTAGGTGCCGCGAAATTGATTCCAACTCATAGTTAGCCCATGTGCAACAGCACCCCTGACCCATGTCATTCTCACGCAGTTCTTATGTCTGAGCCCAGTGTTGAAGCCTTGCGACAATCAATCCAGACGGTTGTCTTTTTTGCTGCCCCTCTCTTTTATTAAGCATCTTGTCTTTTTTCAAGGACTGATTTCTCCTGATGACAAGTCCAAAGTATGTGAGGCAAAGCCTTGCCCCCCTTGCTTTTAAGGAGCATTCTGGCTGTACTTCCAAGACAGATTTGCTGGTTCTTTTGACAATCCATGATCAGGAGATCATCTCACATATCAAAAAGCCAAAGAACAAACTTGAGAATTGGTAAATTGGTAATATGTTGTAATTTATAAAATACCTTTCATGCGTTGCTGATGGTAGATGCAATTTAATGAAAGTTCCCTATGTGCCAAATTCTATGTCGAATGATTTACATACAATTTCATGTTTAATTTTCACAAAAGTCTGTGGAAGTTGGTATTACTTCTATTTTACTAAGAGAGAGGAGAGCAGAGAGGAGAAAGAAAGGAAAGCTAAATAACTCTCCAGAGTTCTTCACACTGATAAATTATGGAGGGGAAATGTCCGAACTTCAGAGTTGGTGGGAGCCTCTGTTAACCACTCATTGTCTACAAAGATCAGGCAGGTGATATAACAGTTGATGATCAAATTAAAAACAATATTCTCTTCCACATAACTTCCTGTTCTTCCAGACCTCTAGACACGGAAGAGCTCCCATAGCTGTCACTAGATCTATAGCTACCCATTTACTCACTGAATGATGTGTTCCTGCTCATCTATATGCCAACAAATCTTAAATGTTCATCCCAGTTGACAGCCTCTACCCCATTTCTATCTTATACACTCAATGTTTGTTTTTCTTTTGTAGTTGGATATATAATAGACATCTCAAGCTTAAAATATTCAAAGCCAAATCCTTGGTTCTTATCCTTAAAAACCAATCTTCTATACTCCACTGTTTCCTATCTCAAGAAATAGCATCATCATTTATCCATATGTTTTGCCAAAGCTCTTGGAAACTTGTTGGTTGCGTTTTTGCCTATCTTACCCATAAACAATCTTTCTAGCCAATCTCATCCCTTCTACCCTCAAAGAATAAGGTAAGTCTGACTTTACATCCTCTTCTCAGGGCTATCTCACTTCCAACTCTGGGACCACTGCACTTTCCTCCTAAGTGTTCTCCCTTCCGGCAGCCTCTCCTTTAGACTATACATTAATTCTAAACCATCAACTTGTACTTAGGGAAAACATCCAGTTGTATAAAGAGACTATTAGCACAAGGAAGAAATGAATGCTTAGTCACAGTCAACTCTACCTGTGCCCTGTCTCTGGTGTGACTTACACTCTGTCACCCTCCATGACTCTGATTCCACAGTGACCATGGAGCTGTGCACTGAATTCTAAATCAATCCTTTGACAACCAATGGTTGCCACAGGAGGTGCAGATTGGTCCTTGTGTGTCAGTGCCTCCAGACTTCTCCCCTTGCTCAATTTTCTGAGGTTGGCTCCATCCCTGTCCTCAAACTCAACACTCTACTTTATGCCTCAGTTTGAATGACTGGGCTTATGCTTCCATCTTATCACAATCCTGTTCCTGGGAGCTGTCTGTTTCCTTAGTTCCTCCTGTAAGCATCCAGCTCCTGTAACCATCGCCTTGGGAATCAGAAACCTGTGCCTGAGCCAATGAGGAAGCCAAGGTTCTGTTCAGGCATCCCAGGTGATCTGACTAGAATTTCCCAGAATTGTCCCATCTGATTAGCATATCAGTTCTAGGCTCCAGTGCCACAGCACCAACAATACTATTTCTAAGATTTATGTGGCCCTTATTCTGTGCCAGATTCTATAGTGAGCATGCCATATCTTACTAGTATGACATTTCCTTTTTCCGAACAACTACACGAAAAGTTGTTGGTGCTGTTAGGTGTCATCAAGTCAGCCTGGCCCACCTGTGCTTGAGCCCATTGTTGTAACCACTGTGTCAATCCACCTCACTAGGGGTCTTCCTCTTTTTCATTACCCCTCTGCTTCACCAAGCACAAGGTCCTCTAGGGACTGGTCCCTCCTGACAGCATGCCCAAAGTATGTATGGCAGTTTCACCATCCTTGCCAATAAGAAGCATTTTGGCTGTACTTTCCAAGACATATTTGTTTGTCCTTCTGGCAAACCATGGTGCTTTCAATATTCTTTGACAGAACGGTGATCCAAATGTATGCATTCTTCTTCAGTCTTCCTTAATCAATGTCCAACCTTCATTTACATGTAAAGTCATTGAAAATAGGCTTGGGTCAAGTACACCTTAGTCCTCAAAGTAGCATCCTTATTTTTTTAGTACTCTAAAGAGGTCTTTCATAGAAGATTTATTCGATGCAACATGTCTTTTGATCTCTTGATATCGTCGCCGATGCTTCCATGATCATTGGTTGTACAGCTAAGCAAAACAAAATTCTTGACAACTTCAATCTTTTCTCCATTTATGATGATGTTACTTCTTGGTTGGTGCAGTTATGAGAATTTTGTCTTCTTTACATTGAGTTGTAAATTATGTTATTATCCCCATATTATAGATATGGAAATGAGGACTTAGGAGAGTTGAAGCATTTTCCCAGGGTCCAAGACTGAATTATCATCCAAACATTGCTCGTTGTAACTACAGCCTTTAACCTGTTGTTCTATACAAAGCGTCATCCTGGGACTTCCTACATCAGAATCGTGAGAGGCACTTGTTAAGTGTGCAAATGCTGCAGAGCCTGAGGATGTGGACCAAAAATCTGAATGTTCAACACAAACCAAACCAGCACTCTGTTTTTGACTCATGACAAAACCCTGATTGTCATAGTAGAACTGTGATCCACTGTGTTTTTAATTGTTGATTTAAAAAATATATAGATTGCCATTCTATATTTTCTGAGATGCCTTTGGGTGAATTTGAATATCCATCATCCAACTTTCTAGTTATTACCTCTAATGATTATAACCATTTGCCCCAACCCCGTTCAAGAGAAACTCAAGTCACTCATTGGGCCTCGACTCAAGTACTCCTCAACACAAGAACACTTTGTTCTAATAATCTGGCATTCTGTGATGCTCACCTTCCTGAAATGATCACTGAAGACAAAGCAGGTGGATAAGCAATATGGTAAAGAAAGATGATGGTCCCTGGCTATCAAAGAATACAGCATATGGAGTCTTAAAGGTTTGAAGATAAATAAGTAGCCATCTAGCTGAGAAGCAACAAAGTCCACATGGAAGAAGCACACCAGCCTGTGTGATCACAAGGTGTCAATGGGATCTGGTATCAGGCAACCAAGACCCAGAATAAAATCATACCCAATGTGAAGGGGGAGTGTATGGAGGGGAGACCCAAAGCCCATCTGAAGACAATTGGACATCCCCTCACAGAAGGGTCACAATAAAGAGATGAGCCACTCAGGGTGCAGTATAGCACAATGAAACACAAAATTTCCCTCTAGTTCCTTAATGGTTCCTTACAAATCAGATTAGACCAGAACACTGCTACAGACAAGATCCCACAACACAGAGAATACAGGATAGACAAAACCCTTAGGACCAACAATGAGAATAGAGATACCAGGAGGATAAGAGGAAGGTAGGGGGAGAAAAAGGGAATTGATCACAAGGATCAACAAATAGCCCTCCTCCCAGGGGAATGAACAACAGAACAGTGGGTAAAGGGTGACAGAGGACAGTGTAAGATATGAAAACAATAGTCTATAACTTATCAAGGGTTCATGAGGGAGAGCAGGAGAGGGAGGGAGGTGAAGAAATGATGCGCTGATATCCAGGTCTCAAAATACTTTGAAAATGATGATGGCAGGACGTGCACAAATATGTTTGCATGGATTGTAACAACAGATGTAAGAGGCCCCAGTAAAAGTATTTAATTTTAAAAAATAGAAAGAACAAAACTCAATAATTTTTATAGTCACTAAACTGTGAAGAGCGCTGCTCTAAGCTAGCTTTGCCTGTTGAGAGCAATCAGAGGTTTTCCCTGGTAGAAGTGTGTGATACTGGAAAATCCTTACATGGGGTGAATTTTCTTTTTTCAACTGTATGTGGGCCTTCAGGTTTGCTCTGGATACAGGATGAATGGTCAGGCAGGCACCTATGCTCTGGCTGGTGGGGTGAGATAAGTGAATAAGCTACAGGACTATCTTTACGGATGCCACAGTTGCTTAACAATTGGTTCTTCATAATCTGGACCTCAAGGCTAGGCCCAGACAAACTTGGAGGTAGGTTTCAGCTGGACATTGAGAAACAACATAATAATCACACTGATTAATAGAAGGCCTGTCTGTTCTGTGAGTCTGTTATGCCATAAATAATCACAAAAATTCAATCAACCATGGGGAGGGAGGCAGCCTGGTCCCTGAACATTTCCTTTCAATACTCTTGACTGGTCACAGTTGAAGAGATTGCAAAAAAAAAAACAACGATAGACTGAATAACCCTGGGCCCAGAAGCCAGATACTGACTGTGAAGGGCTCACACAAAAGACATAAACAGATGGATGAGCAGCTTCACCCCATCTCCTTGTCACACTTGTCCCAGGACTCTCACAGATCTTTGAAAAGTGTGTTGACAGTGTTGGAGGAAGGTCTGGAAAGTTTCTCCCCATGAGCCCAATTGAGTCTGCAGATGAAGAGCACCTTGGGCCATAGGAAAACCCCTTCAGACTCAGGAAGGAATGACTCCGCTCCTCTATCTATCAGCCCTTTGGCCTCAGTCTCATAATGCTTCTTCACCAAGTGCCTGCAACAACACTATCTTATTTTACCACTTCAAACCCCAATGGGTGAGATAATGTTGATATGTTTATCCCTATTACATAGATTCACCACCCACCTGTCACTTTGCTATACCGCAGTGACTTGTGTTATCTGTGCTGCTAGAAAATATGCCACTGGTCATTCAAAGACCAACAGGCTCACCCCTGGTGGTCAGATTTAGGCAGAACTTCCAAACTAAAGAAATGGTGATCTGCTTCCAAAAATTATTCAATGAAAATGCTGTGGACCATAGCACAGTATTGACATAGATGGTCTTTTTAGAAGCTGTTGGGTGGGTACTGACTCATAGAAACACCGTGTACAACAAAGCAAACCACTGCCTGTCCCTACATCATCTTCAGTTGTTGTTAGGTTTGAACCCACATTTCTCAATATGTTGATCCATCCTCTTGAAAGCCTTCCTCTTTTTCACTGATAACCTTCCACTTGACCAAGCACAGGAGCTATCTAGTGACTGGTCTCACTTGATAACATGCCCAAAGTTTATGGGACAAAGCTTCACCATCTTCAGTTCTAAGGTGCATCTGGCTATACTTTTTCTGACACAAACTTGTTAGTTCTTATGGTGCTCTTTGGTATATTCAGTATTCTTTGGCAATCATAATTCAAAGGCATTCATTTTTCTCATTAATGCCTTTGAATTATAATTTGCCAAAAATATGGAATATACCATGAAGCACCATCAGAACAGAAAAGAATCTTCCTTATTCATTTTCCAGTTTTCACATGTGTATCAGATGATTCAAAATACCATGGCTGGTGTCATGCTCACCCTAAAAGTGATAGAAAAGTGACATCTTTGCTCGTGAATCCTGGGAACTGGATATATGGGGACAGATGAACCCTCAGGACCAGTAGTGAGAGTGCAGTTACCAGATAGGTAGAGGAAAGGTTGGGTAGAGAGGGGGAGCCAGTTACAAGGATGTACACATAACCTCCTATCTGGAGGGCAGACATCAGAGCACTGGGCAAGAGGAGATGTTGGGTAATCTTTTCTCCCTTTATCATGATGTTGTCTATGGATCCAGTTGTGAAGATTTGCGCTTTCTCTACAATGAGTTGCTATCTATATTAAAGACTATAGTCTTTGATTTTCATCAGCAGGTGCCGCAAGTCCTCCTCATTTTCATCAACCCAGACACAGTACTAGAAAGTGAGCACCCAGGTTGGAATACCCTGGGTATAACAGTGGACTCAAACATATCAATGATCATGAAGACAGTGCAGGACTTGCCAACATTTTGTTCCATCATAGCCTACTCGATGACAACTAACAACAGGATCATATAATCTGGGACACTGAGGCACCAGTGGTTCCCTACTCATTAATGAACATGACAGAATTGGGACCACATCTCTGGGAACACTGTCTGGTGGTAGGATTCTCAATTCCTTTTGGAACTGCAAGTGGATGTCACATGATATGTGCTTCATGTTCATGATAGACAAAAGGAGCCTTTTTTTTTTTTTAAACAAAAAATCAAGGAGCAATGTCAGGCCAAATCAACTACAAGTTGCTCTTATGGGTTGTGCTGTGTCCACCTCCCGAAGAAGTTGTGATCTTACCGTTTGTACCTGAGAAGCTGACTCTGTTTAGAGACAGATTCTTTAAAGATATTATTCGTTATATTAGCTATTCATCATAGCAGAGTGAGGTGGGCCCTAATTCCTTTTTGAAGGGGGAAAACAGACAAAAACAGTCACAAAGAGAAGATAGTATGTGGGAGATACTACAAACACTGGAAGAAACTGTGAAAGCCCCTCCTGGAGAGTGAACAAAGAGAGTACGGCCCTGCCAATGACCCGATCCAGGACTCGTAGCCTCCAGAATGAACTGTGAGGTGATAAATCGATGTTCTTCACAACCACCCACTTTGTGGCATTTGGTTATTGTGGCCTTAGGAAAATAACATGATTGCCCAATTGCTTTTAGCAGAAATTTCTTCTCCATTTATAAAGCCAGAGTTTCTGAAAATATTTTTCACATTATTTGCTTGTAGTCATGTGGCTAACAGTGACCAAACCCCCATGACATCAGGCGGCGTTCTGTTTGTGAGCAGCCCAAATCTAAAGATACATAGCCTATAGGCCCCTGACTCCAGGAAGCTCATGGTCTGATGATAAACATAGATCACCACCTGATCATTTGGCTCCAGAACAAAAAAGGTATAAAAAAAAATACCAAGGACAAGCAAAGCAAAAATCAAGATGGAGCCAGTGATTGCACCTAAAGCCCACAGGGCAGGTCCAGGAGGTGAGCTTTGGTGAAATACTGAAAGAAAAGGAGTGTTTCCTCTATTCTACGTCAAGAGATCAGAAGGTACAAAGATCTTGGATGGATCAAGTAAAGTAGGCAAGTAGAGGCATCTTTTAGGGGTGGAGCTGAATGGGGGAATTATATCTATGAAAGACTTGCAAAGTTCTGGTAGAGCCTTGAATAAGAGGCTTGGTGTTTAGGTTTTATCCTAAACCACAGAAAAGTAGGATATGTGTGCACGATTGGATTTGTGTTTTTAAAATCGTCAGTAGCAGTGTAGAGAATCTATAGGACGGAGGCTAGTCTGGAGACAAAGAGATCAAGGAGAAGGTATTTGCAGGAGGCTAGTTGTCAAATAGGAAGGGCCAGGTGGGAGGGGCAGGCGCATTGGGCGTGTAGAGGAGAAGTATTTATTGGATGCTCCCTCAGGCTGTACCTGAGGGTGGACTTGGTGCCCTCCTTTGTGCTCCCACCATGGTGCACTCATGCCATCACATTGTTTACATGTCACAGGAAGCCATACTTTTAGTTTGCAAGCTGATTTCCATCATTCATCATGGAATCCTTCTTGTTGAGCCTTATTTGTCATCGTTTCCCAGAATCTGAGATGGCCAAGACATATATGCTGATTGAATTTTTAATGAGGCAAAGATGACAGCATTAGGTGAGTAATTTGGTCCAGAGGGGAAAGGAGAAAGAGGGGTCTCGTATGATTCTGAGGAGTACTTGGATGGAACAAATGGCCGAGGACCTTAGTTCTTTAGTGCTGCTACAACAGACATAACACATGAACGTTATTTTCAAACAGTGTAGAAAGCTAGAAGTTTGAGTTCACAGCACAGCTCTAGGAGAAGACTTTCTCTCACTGATGCCTCACAGTTTGGGAGGACAGGTCCTTGTCTCCTTTCAGCACCTGTAAACCTGAAATTCTTTAACAATTTCTGTGTGTATAAGCATCAAATCTTGCCCTGGATGGAGCAGGTCCCAGGACAGAAACCAGTGTCCGAAGGGTAGGCTACCTTCCTGGATCTTCTTTCTTGATCATAGTAAGTCCTTGTGTCTTTGCTTACTTCTTTCTTGTTTTAACTCTTGTAAAGTCAAAGGTGATGCTGGCCACACACAAAGGAAACTCCCCTTACATTAGATCAGGTCTCTGATGGCATGTAGGGTGCTGTGACCCACCCCTATTCTTTTAAAGATGTTTGCTTTATGACTTCGGATCACAATATGGGGAATCATTACAGAGGTGCAAAATTATATCATGATGACGGCCCAGCTAACTTCACACACACACACACACACAAACACACAATATTTGTTTTTTGAGAAGACAATACAATTCATGCCACAACACCTGCTAACTGAAAGGCTGTCTGTCTGAATCTATCCCAAAGCATCGTAGAGGAAAGATCAGGAAACCTACTTTCAAAAAAAGAGAAAATTGCAGACATTGAAAATTCTGTGGTGGGCAGAAACTTCTGATACACATGGTATTGTCATGAGCTGATAATGACTTGAGGGCAAATAGTTTGATTTTTTTTTTCAATTTTAGGATGAAGTAAAGACCTGGCTTGAGTGGTTGTATAGAAGGTGGTGTTGTAACTATTACAGAAAATATCAAGAATTTTCCGGTGGTTTGGTCTTAATGTTGCAATTATTAGTTCTTTAAGTGGAAATATCTTCGGGGACCCAACTAGATGTGGATTGTCATAGGCATTTCATAACTTTGTGAGGTTGAATTGCCTCATGGAGGAAAATCTGCCACCTAATAGTTAGATATCACTGGGTTGGAACTCAGGACAATGAAGTTCTCTCACTGGTCCCACTCTGCCACTGAATAACTCAGCGTGATAGAGAAGGCCTATTTCTCTGTGCAGCAATCCTTGCCAGTCCAAATACACAAATGCCACCTCGTCTTAGAAGGCTTTCTTGACCTCTCAGGTTGCTGTACACCTCCTGACCCAATGAAAGTGACATCTAATCTTAACTATTATATCCAACAAGTAGCCCCGGTGTTGCAATGGGTGTGTGTGGAACTGTGATGCACAAAGACTGCAGTTCAGAACCACCAGCTGCTCTGCGGGAGAAAGCAGGGGCGCTCTGCTCCCACAAACAGTTGGAGTTTCGGAAACTTACAGGAGCAGCTCTCCTCTGTCTTGCAGGGTGGCTATCAGTCAGCATTGGCGAAGTAGAAGAGCCTCGCACCACGGTATTTGTTACTGTCAGACATACATCACTGTGCAAGAGAGAAAGAAAGGGCTTTTTATGATTCCTGTAAATTCATATGCTGAATAAGTAGATACAATGTAAATGAGGAGGAGGCAGAGCTGTTACTTTTTCTGGTAGCCCATGTCTCCGCATCTTTCATGGTTCTCTCAGTACTCCTTACATTGTGGTCTTAGTCATGATGTGCGCTGCTAAGTCCCTTCGTAGTATACAGCCACCAAGAGGAGGATTCAGGGCCGATCAATTCACCAACCATATCAAGCCTACCTGCTGTTGGACCTTTTGCTAAGAAAATATCTAGAAGATTTCTAGAGTGCTTGACCTTTTGTTCTGAAAAAGGATCACATTAGAAGACCATAGAGTGGGAAGAAAGTGGGGAAACAAAACCAAGAATCATAAAGGCAGCTAGGCTAGAACTGAACTAACTTTCAGTACCTTAAACTGAGCAGTCATGTAACATCCAAAGGGCAGCATTTATCCACATAGAGCGTCTGCAAAAAAGAAGGCATGGAAACCGAGAGCACAGGGAGGATACGGGATCAGTGGAAGAATTACAGTGTCGAAACAAAAGCTGAAACAAAAATTGCGTGAATTGTCCACTGTAAAACTTAAGATTTGCTCTGTGCATCTTCACTGACTTCACAATGAAAGAAAAAGATGCATCAGGGACTTACAGTACCCCTGTGCTGTTGTGCTTGCTCCCCCGAATGCCTTTACCAGGAGGAGCAAACGGCCTGCCTGCTTGCCATTTCCAGTCTGTGCATCAGAGCTGTCTAGAAAGGCCTGCTCCAGGAGACCTGCACATGAGGACTCAGCCAAGGTGCCCCGAGCCTCCCATCAGCTCCTTAGAATCCTTAGAAACATGATAAAAATAACTCAATCATGAAGTCAAAAAGACCGACCGACCGACCTATGGAGCGGTTCTCCTCTGTCCCATGTGTCTGTGAGTGCAAATCCATCGGACCGCAGTGCCTTTGGGAGTGCTTAGCCTGGGAACTGAGCTCAGGTGTGCGTGTTGGGGGCTAGAGGGGGTGGAGAGGAGACTTCCTGGAGAAAAGCCTTTCCTGTAAACCAAAGGGTCCCACAAATCGTCTAAACCACGCACCCAAGTTCCTCCCTTTACATAATCCCAGGGTGAGATGCACACCCAGGTCCAGAAAGACAGACTAGGGCATGGAGGATGCCCTTAAATCTTCTGAGACTTGCCCCTTCAGCTGTGCCCCCTCGTTACTCAAGGGGAACTTTGCTCCAGTGTTGTCTGCTGGTTGTTGATTTTGGAGATGCGCGATGGGCCAGGCGGGGCGCAGCAGTGAGGCCGCCGCCTCGCTCTCCGCGTCTGCAGCCTGCCTGCCGGCCTGGCTGCCGGCGTGCCGGGTCAGCGAACAGACGCCCCAGGCGCAGCTCTCCATCAGCGGCTGTGGGGGCGGCTGACAGTGCCGCAGGCTTCTCCTGGCTGCGAGGGCTCCCATTTGTAATCTACTAAAATACCCTGGGCTGCGGTGACTCATGCCCGCCTGACATTTGCCTAATTAATTCTGGCTCTTCAATTCCCGCTCTCCTGTCCTTGCAGGGGCGGCTGAGAGCTGCGGGGGAGTGGGATCTGCTAGGAGCTCCAGGTGAATGTGGGGCAGGTTGGGGTTGGAAGGGAGGGGGTGGTCATAAAAGGTGGGAGAGGCTTGCAACCAGAGCCTCTCAATCAAGAGGGCCCAATTTGGGGCCCCACGGACATGTATGTGCCCCTGCTAGGGATACCTGAGCACTCACTGCCTTGGCCTAGGAGAGAAGGGAAGAAACAGGGGCAGGGAGGAGGCAGACTGCCCTCTTGGAATCAATGGATCCATTGTATGTGGGTACTGCAGCATTCCTGGCAGCAAAGGCCTTGCTGGGGGAGTTGATCAAATCCAGTGATTGGCATGTTCCCACTGCAAGGTGAACTACACAATAGGGGGTCTTTCTAAAACCGCTAGTCTGGAGCAGCATCTGTGGCCAGGTGACTGTTCCATTCATTGGTAGCAGTGTCGTGAGGAGCATTCCAAAGCATCAGGATGCTGTTGAGGAATTTTAGGGCTTGGGAAGCAGCAGTTTTAAGGCCTTTTATGTATGAGAACCATCAAGGAAGATTGAGAAATGGCATACCTCTAAACTCCGCCTCTCCCCACCCCACACACATCCTTCATTGCATGTACTGCAAGGTCCAAAGTGATTCCAAAGCTGTCTTCCCATTCGCTTAAAGACTCCAAGAAACAAAGTTGGCAATGACAAAAAAGGGTCATCCTGTGACAAGAGGTTTCCCTGATAAATGCCCTCATTGTCTCCTTTGATCATACTAGAAATTTTATGTCCTTTCTTGCCAAACCAATTGTATGGAACCCCAATACCAATTCTATCTACTTGCCCACATTTTTTGGATTGGGGGCCTGGGAGACTCAGTGCTCTTTGATAGATGAACCAAACAGCCTGGTGGCCCTCAAAGGCTGGACTTCTCACTCAGTTGCTCATGACTCAGCCCTCCGGCTGATGTCCAGGTAATCCCCATCTGTGGCAATCGTGTGCTTACGTTAATTTTATGATTGAAATGTAGGGGTGGAGTCTAGCCTGTTAATCTGGAGGTAGCCATTGAGTAGCCAATGAGGCCTTTATGTGGGCATGGCTTTCTCCCGAGACTTCTGGGAATTCTCACGATATTTCCCTCGTGAAGATGAGAAGCTATGTTCCCCAGTTGTTGGGAGTTAAATTCAGAGATGATTAATCATGGACAAAACAAGCTGGCAGCGTTTGAGAAGCTGGAGGAGCTGGCGGAGAGACCACACAGCTTTGCCCTGATGGAGCCAGATCTCTGAAGCTGGGGCAGTCAGATGGAGACCTCTGCCAGCGATGAGTTGCTTCTGCTGTTGATGGACACTGAGCCCTGGTGGTGAGGTGCTCTGCCAGCACCGGGATTCTGCACCCACTGACCTATAATTTCATGAGTCAAAAGAAGACTTTATAGACTGATTTCGGGCATATGGGTTAATATCAGACTTAGGACTTTGGACTAGACTGGGCTGGGATGCTTTCTCCATGTTCCTTTTGTATATAAACCCTTTCCTTATATCGATATGCGTGTCCTTGAATTTGTTCCTCTAGTCTACCCGGACTAACACACCATCTCATCTATTTCCAAGTATAATTTTTTTTTATAATACCATTCCAATCCTAATTTCTACTTCAAACTGTGGGACTGGAGAAGAATATTGAAAGTACCATGGACTACTAACAGGACAACCTATCTGTCTTGGACAAAGTATGGGTAGAGTACTCCTTAGAGGCAAGGATGGAAATTTTGTCTTGCCTATTTTGGACATTTTGTCAGGGGAGACCAATTCCTGCAGAAAGGCATCATGCTCGGTAAAGTGGAGGGACATGGAAAAAGAGGAGGACCCTCAAAGAGATGGATTGGCACTTGCGGCTGCAGCACTGGGGTATGGTGTGGGAACAATTGTGAGGCTGGAGCAGAACCATGCATTCTGTTGTGCTTAGGGTTGTGATATGGGTCAGAACAGACTCAGAGCTAACAAAAGCAGTAGCAGAGTGAAAATAAGTAATTTTCAAAACCCACCCAAAACCGACTTGCACAAGCCGCTCTTATATCTCTCTGCTCTCTGTTCTAATCTCTTCCTCTGTGTCTCCTCTCTCCTTTCCTTTAAGATATCTTTATAGATATCTAAAATATGTGTGTGTGGTGATGGTATTGTAAAAGATATATGTTTTTTCAATCAAGGAATTCCACGGAATTCAAAGTTGTTCTCCCTGTCTCACTTGGTTGCTAGGATGTGCTTGACTCTCTTTGCTGCATCTTTCTTGAAACTGCATTCTTCCTTGGCCATATTGACTGCTGGATTTCTTTCCGTCTCTCCAACTGCTACCTCTCACTTTCCCTCTTTCCTTTTCCAGACCTTAAAATAGCACTCTTCCCTTGGGTTCCCGTCTCTGTTTCCCCTTCTCTCTGGCACATAGTCCTATGACTTCAGGCCCTGTCCATAATCTGATGTCTCCTAAATCTCTAACCAGAGAGCAGATCTTGTTTCATAAACTCTACACTGGTATATTCAAAGGCTCACTGGACACCCAGTAGCTAACAAAGAATTCTAGCTCACGTCCACTGCCCTTTCGTTCTGCCGTTTCTATATTCTGTAACATTTTCTGTATTTGGCAATTCAGTCTTTTCACTTATTTTTACTTCTCAGCTTAAATATCACCTTTTCGGAGAAAGTTCTCTAATCACCTTATCTAATTCTACTCTATTTTTTCTCCATAAAAATACAGCTCCCTAAACATTTTATATATATATATATATATATATATATATATATATATTTCTTTGTTCTCTGTCTCCCCCACTACAGACTATGAAGGCATATTTCTCATTTGTAGAGGCACCCTCCATGCCTAGAATATGCCTGGCATGGAATAGGTATTCAGCAAATATTTGTTGAGGGAATGAATGAGAGTGTGATCTCAAGAATCAAAAAACGGAAATCCCTAGGGTCTTTTCATAATACTGGTTCATGGAACTAGCTGGACCTACTAAAATCAGAATCTCTAGAGGTGGAACCCAGGAACAAAACAAAAAATAAAAGCTCTCCAAGTTAATTCTTCTAAGAGTAACAACCTAACAAAGATTCATGTCACTGCCATCAATCCATAAGCCTACACTTTCTGCCTAATTCATTCTTTCTTACAGTGCAGATCTAGTCATTCGCCTTGTCCTATCTAGTCTAATGTTTTTGACATCACTGAGATCTGTACTCTCATTCCTATTTGCCAATGTCACTATCTTGATACCATTTGTCTACCTCCAGTCGTGATCCAATGCAATCCATTTTTGTCCTTTCCTTAGAGTGGCCTCTTGAAAATGCAAATATCACCACACTGCTCTCATTTAAAGCCTTCCATCCATTTCACTGCCTTCAAAATTAGACACAATTTTATTATCCTGTCCTGCATCCCACTTATCTCTAATGTTGACTTTACTGAGGAAATGATCCTCTGTACTCCAATCAATCAGACAACCTGGACAGCTCCATGTTGACCATTTCCCACTGGAGCTCTGCATCTTTGAAGTGACTGTTCTCTCTCTCTCTTTCTCTTTCTCTCTCTCTTTCTCTCCCTCATT
Organism: Nesogale talazaci; assembly: GCA_004026705.1. Lineage (NCBI taxonomy): Eukaryota > Metazoa > Chordata > Mammalia > Afrosoricida > Tenrecidae > Nesogale > Nesogale talazaci. The sequence goes on along the minus strand of PVJH01002678.1, from coordinate 85,340 downwards.
CACCCCTATTTGTAACTCATTTGCATCCTCCCAACCAGATTTGCGTTCTTTTTTTTTTTTAGAGGTTTAGGAGGTTTTATTAATATTTAAATTGCGTTCTTCTTAAGAACCAAGTGCACCCATAGATGTTGGCCAAATTAAAGCATGTTTTTTTTTTCCATTAAACTACTTGTAGTTGACATGATTATCTGACACATGACAACCCATTGCATGTCAGAGTAAAGCAGTGCTCCATAAAGTTTTGGTGGTAGGCTGGGTTATCTAGAGAAACAAAAGTCAGAGAAATGTGAGTGTCATATATGTATAAGAAAGTTTTCTATTGGGCTGAGCCCCGGTGGCGTAGTGGTTGTGCGCGGGACTGCGGCCCACTGGGATGGAGGTTCGATTCCAGCTCCACAGAGCAAAGGCTGGGCCTTCTACTCCCACCACCTGAGGGCAGTGATGCCCCTCCCCCCAAAAAAAAGAAAAGAAAAGAAAGCTTTCTATCAAGAAGTACATCAAGAAGGCGTCCCAGCCCCATCCAGCTCGAGTCTGTACATCTAGTACCAGCTGAGGCCCACTTCAGGCTCACATAGCCGCAGGCTGACAAAGCAGAAAGGTGAAGCAGGGTGCAGGAAGTTCACAGGCCAATGGGTTCACAGTCACATGGATCCAAGATCATTGGAAACATGGCTGGGCACCAACAGCTCTCAGGTCCAATGACCGATATGCGACCACCACTGGAGGCAAGCAGATTCACAGAAAGCAGGAAGGAGGAGGGGGAAAGGAGAGAGGTTAATCCCAGTTTCTTCCTTATAAGAAGGCCACACCCAACTTCCTTGGGGAAGGAGGTATCATGAGTCTGTGACATGATTGACAGGTTGGACTTCACCCCTACATTTTCAAACAAATTCAAGTTGGCATGAAATCATTCAATTACCATAATTTTAAATAGCTGACTTGGGGTGGAGGGGAGGAGGTGGGGAATAGATTGCCAGACCTTTCTTCAAACTTGCCATTTTGTGAACTTAATCTTTCAATTGGCTACCAGGCTGTAAGGACTGTACCTCTGAGCTCTGCAAACCCTGTCTGCAGGTTGTAGCTTGGGAAAGCCATTGGTTCGAATTTCTTCCTGGTTCCACACTCACTTTGTAATATAGAGTCACCCATAATGACAGTATTCACATCACAGAGAAGCAAATGCCGCAGATCAGAAGACAGTTTCAAGGAAAAAGGAGCCAATGGGGTTTCTAGTTGCTAAGCGTTCCCAGCATACCACTGCCTGGAGGGTGCCATGTCTGACACCCAGGGCATGTGTGTGAATGAATATACAAGTGAATAAAGCTTCTGCACTTACTGGGTGTCACATATTTCTTCTTGAAATTTCCAACTTGATGCTGCTTGCATGACACATTACCCACCTACTCTCTGTTTCATAAAATACTCCTTAAACTAAATAAAGAAATAGCTGTCATGTTTCTCCTTAGTCTTCTCTTTCTTGTGCTAACATTCTTTAATTCCTTCAGACCTTGTCAACCTTGCCACCTCCCTTGCTGCAGAAGCACTGGTGCATCCAATTGAATTCTGATTTACAAAGTCTGTCTCCCAGATCTGACACAATCACAGGGTGATCTGGCCAGTGCAGACTACAATAGACCAGGAATTCCAGAAATTTGTGGTGTGTCTGTCCTAACGCCTGTGATATGAGGTATATAAATTTATACACATTCCACTTGTCCATCGCACACTATGCACCAAGTGGATATTGAGCCAAAATGCCAGTTCTCGAATAGACCCTTATCTCAATTATCTAGTTCTACTCAATACCACAAATAAGTAGCTTTAACAAGCAGACATTTATCTTTTTATGTAATTTAGGTAGCTAAATTCTCTCTCCCTTACCCTCTCTGTCTCTCTCTAGGAAGGTCCATATCTCCTTGAGCTTCTACTGGGTTCTCTTCATGTGGCTAGATATCGCTCTTTCCCCCATCTCTGTTCCATGATCATTCATATATTCTCTTATATTTCCAAAGAAGGAGACTCAAGATACACTCTACACTAATCTACCTCATTAATATAATAAAGACAACCCTTCTCAAATGAGATTATAGCCATATGCACAGAAGTTAAAGTTTATAGCATATATTTTTGTGGGGTAGACAGTTCCACCAGCATTCTACCCCTTGGTCTTTCAAATCTCATGTTCTTGCCAGGTGCAAAACATACAATGACCCCGTTACATCATTTCAAAGATCTTCAATCAATCCCAAGTTCAAAATCTCATCTTCTGGATCATCTAAATCCAATGTTTTTGAGACTTTAGCCATATTTCATTCTTGGGTGAAATTCCTTCTCACCTACGAAGCTGTGAAAACTGGAATACAAGTTATTTGTTTCTGAAATAGAATGGTAGACCAGGCACAAGGTAGATGTTTCCATTATAAATGAGAGAAACTGGAGGGACAGGGGAATACCAGACAGCAAGCATGTAAAAACCTGCAGAACAAATTGCATTAGATCAAAAGGCTCAAAAATTGTCTTCTCTTCTTTGAGACCATCTGGGCAATGACCCTATCCTCCAGGTTCTGAGTGTTGACCAGCCCTGGATGGTGGCCCCTTGACCTTGAGCCAAGGGGCCAATAGTGTTCTCTCCTTCCATCCTGTTTTTGACCCCTTCCATTTAAACTGATGGGTTTTCTGCTGTGGTAGTAAGTCTGATTTGTCAACCGCAGGCTTAATATCATTAACAAAAGATCATGGAACTATAGCCTTAGTGAAAATTCTAGAGTGTATGCTCTCAGTGTGTACAACAGGATTTCTCAAATCTTTACACATAGTGTCATTTTTTTGGGGGGTGCATCACTGCTCTCTGGTGGAAGTAGGAGGCCCAGCCTTACTCCTAGAGAGCTGTTGCTGGATTTGAACCGTCAACCCAGTGGGCCGCAGTTCTTCACACAACCACTACGCCACCAGGGCTCAGTCCCTACACACAGTTTCATTTTATACAGTTCACTTCTAAGTCCTTGTCTTTCCTTTCAAATGTTTTTATAAGTATCAAGGAGAAGCCATGTATCTTTTTAAGATCTTATTTAGAAATATCATTAGTCAGATAGCTAAGTTCATCATTTATAAGTTCTACCTTTCACTAATTTTTGGAATATAATTCAGACAAGTTCCTTGCCACTGCCAAGAAAACATTGTCCTCTGTCCATTTTCCAATCACAAATCCATCATTTTCTTTTGTGTTCTTTTTAATCATTTTATTGGGGGCTCATACAACTTATCCCAACCCATATATCCACCCATTGTGTCGAGCACATTTGTATGTTTACTGCCACCGTCATTTTCAAAACATTTTCTTTCTACTTGAACCCTTGGTATTAGTTTCTCATTTTCCCCTACCCTCCCACTCTCATGAACATTTGATAATTTATAAATTATTAAAATTTATATAAATTTATGAAAATTTATAAATATTTTCATGTCTTATACCAACCGATGATTCCCTTCACCCACTTTTCTTTTATCTATCCCCCAAGGAGGGTGTTACAGATAAATCACTGAGATTAGTTCCCCTCTCTCCCCCATCTTCCCTTGACCTCCTGGTATGGTCACTCTCAATATTGGTCCTGAGGGGTTTATCTATCCCAGATTCCCTGTGTTTCCAGCCCTTATTTTTACCCATGTACATGCTCTGGTCTAGCCATATTTGTAAGGTAAAATGGGGGTTATGATATTTGGGCAGGGGTGAGCAGAAAGCATTAAAGAACTAGAGGAAAGTTGTATGTTTCATACAACTGCACCCTCACTGATTCATCTCTTCCTTGTGATCCTTCTGTAAGGGAATATCCAATTGTTTACACATGGGCTTTGGGTCTCCACTTTTCCCTCCCCCTCATACACATTGATATGATTTTCTTTTTGGTCTGGGTCTTTGATGCCTTTTGCCTGATCCCATTGACACCTCATGATCACACAGGCTGGTGTGCTTCTTCCATGTGGACTTTATTGTTTCTCAGCTAGATGGCCACTTGTTTATCTTCAAGGCTTTAAGACCCCAGATGCTATATCTTTTGCTAGCCAGGCACCATCAGCTTTCTTATGCACCCTGTCTTAAGTGATTGTGTCAGGAAAGTGATTATCATGGAATGCCAGGTTATTAGAACTAAGTGTTCTTGCATTGAGGGAGTACTTGAGTTGAGTGGTCCAATGTCCATCTGCTACTTTAATACTTAACATATAAATACATAGAGCTATTACCTTATCATTATATATAAATATATTTACATATATACCTGCCTGTAGTTAGACCTCTATAAATGCCCTTTGCTTCTTAGTTCTTTCCTCTATTTCACTTTACTTTCCTCTTGTCCCACTATCATGTTCAGCCTTCATTTAAGTTTTAGAAATTCTTCTCGATTACCTGGCCTTTAATCAAGCCCTGCTGGGCCTCCTACACCCTCCTTGTCATCATCGTAGATCACACTGTTTTCTTTTAAAGTCTCACCAGAAGAACATTTAAGACCCCCATTCCTAGCAGCATTCTGCTGCTGGTGCCATATGGTCATCCTAAGACAAGGTAGGTGGGGCCCTGACGGTGCAGTGCCGATGTGTTGGGCTGTGATCCACAGGGTCGGTGGTTCAGAGCCACTAGCAGCTCCTCAGGGGCAAGACTACCTTCTGCTACTTTAAACAGTGACAGCCTCACAGACCCAGCGGGGGTCACTGTGAGCCAGCACTGATGCCACGCCTGGGAGGACACGGTAAGACAGTAGTGGCTTCCTCCAGAACGCTCCTCTAGAACTTTCCTTTTGAGCCCTCCCAGGGTTTTCTTTGCCAGCCACAGTTCTACCCACAGTCTCCTCAGGGGAATCTAGGCTTTGACTAGGATGAACCTCAGCTCTCTTCTCTCTTACTCAATTGCAGAGCTGCTTCCACAACCTAGGTACCTCACCTCTCTCTTCTAGCTCTGAATGCTGTCTTTGTTATCTAGTGCTGCTATAAGAGAAATATCATCAATTGGTCATCTTAGAAAACAGACATGCGTTTTCTAATAGATTAGTAGCCTGGAAGTCCAATGTCAGGGCCTCCGCTCTGAAGACTATCTCTCTGTTGGCTTCAGGGGAAGGGCCTGTCTCCTTGAGCTTCCGCTCCTGGATAATCTCCATGTGAATCGGTATCTCTCCTCAAAAAAAATTTTTGACTCAAAATACATCGTACACTAACATTAAAGCTGCCTCATTAACAAAAGGCAACCAATTTGCCGTGGAATTCTATAACCATAGACCTAGATATTATGATTTACAACACATACAAGGGGGCTTCACTTCAAATTTGCCATTATTTTTATTCTCCATTTCCATGAACCTCTTGAAGTTTCTCATATTTGGGATGGGGGAAGAGGAGAGGGCATTGCGGAGAAGCCACAATTCAATCTATAACATCTCTATCTTCTTCTAAGTGTTCCAAACTATTGCGTTGTGACTTAATCAGGATTCTGCCCGCTCTCAGTGTTTTTCTCTGCCCGGCAGCTGGGTTCTGAATAATGCATCAGGGATTCTTGAGTAGGCAATAGAAGAGGACCCACAGGAAGGAAAGGAGTTAACATTTGGGGTGTAGGGGGGAATGCGTTCCATGCTCAAGTTTCTGGGCAAAATATTTTCCTGTGTCTTGCTTCCTCTCATCCTTGTAACAACCTGCAAAATAAGTGTTGCTTTTGCCATTTTAACAGATGGGAACCTCATGGTGCTTCGATGAGTTAAAAGAATTTGTCCAAGGACAAGGGACTTGTAAGCAACGTCAGAATTGGAATCTATATTTGTCTGAGTTTGAAGTCCATGTTCTGTGAATTCCACTGCACCATTTCCCAGAAAATATTATGAATAATTAAAAATAACATTTCTTAAATTCTCTCGTAGTTATTTTCCCTAGTAACATTTACAGACTTATGAGGTAATTTCTATTCCCCTGCTCTTCAGCCAAGTTCATATAATCTCCCAAGGAATGACTCATGTTCACAGGTATAATTGCTACAACAGCCAGACCACTGCTACCCTTTAGCCAGGATCAGAGTAAGAAAATGAACACGATTTTCATAGATATGTTGAAAATGTATCATGTATCAAGTCCTGAGTGAAGCCTCCCATGTACATTTTATTGAGTAACATGCATAGCATCCTCTAAATAGATATTTCTACTTTTCCTAATGTCCAACTTTGGAAATTGAAGCTTCTAGAAATTAATTCACATACCCAAGATCATACCATTTGAGCCCAGTCTTTTTGACTTCAGTATTTATGTTTACATCTGTAATACTTAAAGGCCTTCTCCCAACAAATCAGTAGACAATCTCAAAAGACCTCATAAGCCACTTTGTAAAATTCCTGAAATCAGGCTCATTTGACCTATTCTATAGGAATCTCTGTGTTTTTGTTTTGTTTTGTTTCCTAGGGTCAATTCGTGTTACTTGCAATTCAGTAATTAACCTCGAGCTACACGTCCAGGCTTCATTTATTGTTGAAATCTATTATATGGAGAAGAAGATAAACAAAGAAGAGGTAAAGGAGAATGGAATTTGTACTGGTTCATTCCCAAACTGCTACTTTTTTCTGTTCAACGTGCTGTTCTGGCTGTGAAAGTCTGGCTCCTTTGAGCATGCACTCTACTGATGATGTCAAAACTGTCATTCACCAAAGTTTGTGAGGCCACCTGGATTCTGTCAATAGCAATGTCATGTCAATGATCCAAAGAGGCCCACAAATTCCTGACAGATCTATCTCCCCAGAGAAATACCTCATCCCTCCCCACTCCTAAGGAAATATTTATTCCTCCATTTGTTCTCCTTTCCTGCTTTGGACAGGTCCTGAGGAAACACCATCACCACACGGTGAACAGGGAACCGTCAGTCAGAGTAAAATGCTAGGCTGCAGGGGAGCATTTGCAGGAAACAGGAGCCCAGATTGTAAGGAGCAACCCTTCTGAAGCCAAACAGGTGAGTAGAGAGAGATACTGCTGGGACTGGGAGGCTGGTCCAAACTAGATGCTTTACCACACCTATTGGGTACTGTAAGTGTCAGGCACCATACAGAAGGGACCTAACTCCCTTTCGAGGGTTCCTGGGGATGCATGGTCAAAATGCTCACCTGCTAACTCAAAAGCATTCCTTTGAACCCACCAGTCACTTCACAGGAAGATGAGGCATCCTGCTTCCATACTCATCTACAGCCTCGACGCAATAGAGGACAACTCTACTCTATCCTCTAGAGTGGTTATGAGTTGGAAACAATAGTAATAGTCCATTCTCCATTGATCCAGCTACCAGCGTGTCATTACATGCTTATCTCACCCATTCAGTGGAATACATATAATCAGCTCCTTTTATTTCTGACAATGTCTCCACACACTGCCTGGAATCATACCCCTCCCAGACTCATTTATTCCCCAGGACCCTCTTAAGCTAATAGATCCTCCAGCAGTTCAGTCTGCTGCTCCAGGCTGACTTTCCACAACCTGTCTCCTCCAGTAGAAAGCTCACAGTTCCCCATGGAGTATACTGATGATGTAAGATGGCTTCTCGGGCACTAAGGTGAATGGTATTTCTTTATTTCTGCCCCTGTGGAGAAAAGTCATTTGTTGACCAATTCATGTAAGGATTATACAAGTTGTCCCGCATATTCATGGTTTTGCCTGAATCCAGGACCATTATTTATGTCACTACAGGCTTTAAAAGCTGCTGGAGGCTTTTCAGTCCAGAGCATCTTTGTGTTTCATTAGAATGAATCATATAAATGTGCTGTAGGGTCAAGAAAAATCCAAGGCAGCATTTGAGGATACAGCTCTCACACCTGACCACACAGGCAGTCCTTTGTCTGGTAACTAAGATGATCAGAAGCGCTGATCCTTCCTGAATCATGATACCATGCTCATCCTGATGAACTTAAGAAAAGCAAGCAATTATCCCTCATCCCAGAGCCACCCTTGGTTCCAGCCCCTTCTTCCCTGTGCTTGAGGGAGTAGAGTAAGCTCACTGCTTATTCCAAGTTGGAAGGATATTCTTTAGGAAAGACTAGGTCTGCAATTCTACCCCTCACTGCGCCCAGGAATGATGATGTAGGACCTAGGAGAATACCTTCATTAGGAGCTTTCTGTGTGCAGAGGAACTGGGCCAACTATTTCTTCATAGTTGAGTTCACTTTTAAACCACACAATCCTATTTATGCTTAATTCAACATGCACTTATTGAGCATCTAGGTATCAGGTTCTATATTATATCTTAAGGGTACAACAATAAAGAGGAGGACATTTTTGCCTAGGCAATTTATAAACCAATAAAAAGATCTGTTTCTTATTGTGTTGTATATGCAAAAAAGGATTCAAATACCCATGTGTTATGAAGAGAAGAGCTGATGATTCTGTAGAAGGGGAGGATGCTAAAAGGAGGTCAAGCCATATGTGGATCTGAATAATAGAAAAATGCTTCCTGTTCATGTTCTAGAACAAACATACATTATCTTCACATTCACTGGAAACCCCACGAAAATGGCACTACAGTGACTTTAAAAGAAATCTGTAAGTTGGTCAGGACAAAGATAAAAGCAAAGGAAGCTACCCTAATTACATTGCTATTGGAAAAGCAGACGGGCATTGACAGGAGGCTCACCAGAGCAGAGGCACCTAACTGAGGGTGAAAGTCAGAGCTATTCTGACAGTGGGGAGAGGGTAGGACGGCACTGAATCTGAAAGCAAAAGACATGGCTAAATGTTGGCTTAAAAGCAGTGATACCTGTCCATGGACAGTTGTTCTCTGAGTCACTTACTCACTGCTATCTAGTTGATTTTAACTCTCAGTGACCATACAGGACAGGGTAAGACCGCCCTGGGTTTCTGAGACTGTAACTTACTGAGGAGTAGAAAGATTCATCTTTCTACCATGGAACAACGCATGACTTTGAAATGCTAACTTTGTGATGGGCAGCCCAATATGTAACCTATTATGCCACTGGGAGAACGCCTAATCTTCAGCAAAGGTCCCAAGCCCATTAAATGTGGCAGAACATAGTCTCTTTAATAAATGGTTCCGGCAAAACTGGATGTGATGGTGAGAGTCTATGTCAACTTGGTTGGCTCAGAGTTCTCATTGGTTTGGCAGTGAGGCCTGGTGATATGCACAATGTGACCTGACACAGTGTAATCGATTCCACGGTAGGTTCTGCTGAGAGCAGCCAAGCATAATGGTAGGGAGCACAAACAAAGGTAAGTTTATTGGGGGATGTGGCCTGTAAGTAGGTTCTGTGAAGAGGCTATTCATTTCTTGCAGGTCTAGATCCTACCTCTAGCTGATTGACCTTCAGCTCTTGTAAATTGAACCCATGGCCCAGCAGATTGCGTGCTGATGCTGGAAACTATCAGATCATAACATCTGACCTGCCAATCTTGGGTTTATCTACCTCTGTATACACCAGTCTGTGGTCTTCCTACTTTCTTTACCTGTTTCCTGGTTCATCAGCTCTAGGCACTATGAAAGTCAAGATAAGTTTCAAATTTAACATCTGACCCATAGACTTGAACCAAACTGAACTTAGCCATTCAAAAACTGTGTGAGCCACTTCCATGATTTACATTTATTTCTTAATAAATATAAATGTAGACATAAGTATAAATGTCCACATATATATACACATACAGTTACACCTACAGTTACACCCACACCTCCATGTACATATACACATACACATACATATGCAGTCATATTTATCTAGGGAACCCAGTGTAACACACTGGATATTCATTTACAAAAAGAAAAACATAGCATAAATACATAAGTAAGCCTAAGTAAAATATACAAATATCAGAAGACAAATGAGAAGAGTGATACATCTTAAAAATTTATGTGCACCAAAAGATTTCACCAAAAAAGTACAAAGAGAGCCCACAGATGGGGGAGGAAGCATAGGAGAGTGGGAGATGGCAGGTGGGGGGGAGGGGGAGAGAAGAAATCCAGGAACAAGGGAACAACAAGAGATTTAAAATTGGTGTTGAGGAGGATGTAAGAGTCCTGGTAGGGCTTGAGCAAGGGTAATGTAACTGTAGTACTGAAGTACTGAAACCCAAATGAAGGCTGAGCATGATAGTGGGACAAGAGGAAAGTAAAAGGAAATAAAGGAAAGAACTAGGAGACAAAGGGCCTTTATAGAGGTCTAAATACAGGCATGTACATATGAATATATATTTATACATGATGATGGGGAAATATATCTATGTGCATATAACTGTGGGTTTAGTAGTAAAGTAACAGGTGGACATTGGGTCTCCACTCAAGTACTCTAACAATTCCTGAGTCTTGTCTTTTTGTTTCTGTTTTTGTCAATGCCTTTAGTGCAGCATGGACTTTCTCCTTCAATACTATTCATTCTTAATCATATGCTACTTCTTGAAATGGTTGAGTGTTAACCAATGCTTTTTGGTACAGTGACTCTATGGATTCCTTTCATCTTCTTTTGTTGCTTCCTGCATCATTCAATATCTTGCCTATAGATTCCTTTAATATTTCAAGACTTAAATTTTTTTCTTTAGTTATTTCACCTAGAGAGTGCTTTTCACTTGGTTCTCTGTTTTCAGGGTATTATACATTTTATTTAAATACTTTATCTTCTTGAATTGCTCTTTGAAATTTTCTGGTCAGATCTTTTATTTGATCACTTTTACCAATCCCTTCAAGTACAAGTCCAGAGTGTCCCATGATATCCATTTTATTCCTTTCTTCCTTTCCTGTCTTTTGCTTCCCTCATGCATAGTGTTCTTGATTCCATTCCACAACTCTTCTGTCTTAAGTCATCGGGGTTATCCTTGAGATCACCTCTAAATTTAGGTGGTCGTAGGTCAGTACCCGTGAACTTGTTTAACTTTTCTTCAGTTTCAACATGAATTTGTGTATGAGCATTTGGTGATCTATTCCACAGCCAGCCCCTGGCTTTATTTTGACGAGAATGTTAAACTTCTCCACTGTCTTTTTCCACAGGTGTAGTTGGTTTCATTTCTGTATATACTATCTGGCAAGTTCCACATTTATAGTCACCATTTCATATTGATGAAAAAAGTATTTTCAATGCATAAGTTTTTGGTCTTGCAAAATCCTGTCGCTTGATCTTTAGCTTTGTTTCTATCACCTAGGGCAGGGGTGCTCACACTTTTTCAGCATGCGAGCTACTTATAAAATAATCAAGACAAAATAATCTGCTAGCTACAAAAATGCAAAGATTACATTTATTTATGACATTTATTCATAAAAGGATTCAGAATTCTTTATATGTACAATGTATGTTTATGTACCTTGCATAATCACATGAGTCCTTATTGCACAACACAACACACTTAACTATGTACATGTTTTTGTCATGACCTGAGTTTACTCTGATGGCTTGTACTGAATGGAATGAGCCAGGGATGCATAGTCCAGACAGCAGCTGCTGACAGCCAGCCTCAAGCACACTTCCCAAAGATCATAAGTCTTGGTGGAATGGTGCTTGGATGTAATGATCTTTATGTGGGGAAAGGTTGATGGCATTAGCAGCACAATCAATAATTACTTAGCACTCTTTGACATTTTGGGATGCTCAGTTTATTCATTACAAAAACACATCATGCAATTTAATAATCTTAACATTAACGAAGTACCACAGGATAAGAATAAGAATAATCACAAAGGCATGGTACCAGTACTCTTCGCACATAGTATTCTAGCCTCACAGTACCATAAACATTGCCTTCATAGGCGTACTCATCCCGGGAACAGCTGGAGAGAGCAGGAGTTGAGGTCTCCTTGGTTCCCAGCACTCTAAAAAAGTCAGTGCCTCTACAGGGTGTTTAAATAATCATTTTAGCTGGTCCTTTGACATAATTTGAAACTTCTGCAGTATTCCACCAAGTCTTATCAGGGTTCCCCACACTTTTGGGGGTGGCTCCTCTGATCATCTGTTGGTTCTGGATTCTGGCCAATTTTGAGTCAGGCCTAAGAGTCATTTTTATATTTCTTCTTAAAAATGGAGTTTCTTGTGTTGCTTCCTATAATGTGGCTCAACATCTTGCAAGGTAGTTCAATGACTTGCAAGGAAATTCTATGATGCTCTCATCAGCTGACTCACATAAATAAGTAAGAGTCGAATAATTCAGTCAAGGGGGTAGCACATTTTCTCATTTTTGGGGTTTTCCCTCTGTGAGTAAGTTTCATGCACTCTGGACTTCAGCTGCATGTAGGCTTGTATAGTGTCAAAATCTCCCATTCTGTATGAAAGTGATAAGTTTTTGTCTTCTTACTTGGTCCAGCTCCCCCACTCATTTTAATACCCTTTTTTACATTTAAGAGAGAAAATACAAATTCTAAAAATTGGCATACTTCATTTATCAGTTTTGCTGCACTTAGTGTATTTGTTTGCACATGCATTTGACACCTAAGATTGCATCTGATTGGCTGTGCTGTATATTAATTAAATGATGGGATTGATAATAGGCTTATGTCTATTTTTGTTGTTGTTTGTTTTTTGGGCATCACTACCCTCTGGTGGTCGTGGGAGCTACCCAGCCTTGCTCCTGGAGAGCCGCTGCTGGATTTGAACCACCAAGCCGATGGGCCGCAGTCCCGCACTCAGCCACTACGCCACCAGGGCTCAGCCCTATGTCTATTTTTTTAATGCTATGTGAGCTACTCACAACATTTGTGATCGACTACTAGATTGTGATCAACATATTGAGAGTGGGTTCTCTAGAAAAGCAAAACCAGTGACTCATTGTGAGAACCAATTCTGACACATAGTGACCCCTCGAGGGTATATATGCATATACAATTGTGCAATTATGTTGGCAGATAAACTCTGCTAAACCAGACTGGTTCAGGTTCACAGGTCCGTTGTTAAGCATGAAGTTTCTCCTGACTCGAGAAGCTACAGGGCTGACACACCAAGATGCAGAAAGCTGAACCAAGACAAGCGTAAGTTGCTGGATGTGAAAGCAAGCCAGCAGGTGAAGCTTCTGACTGCAGAGTTCCATGAATCCAAGGTGGGCATTTCAGATGGCAAGCTCCTAATGGCAACCAGGTCCCAAGCACTATGACTCGCTGTTGGCTCAAATCCAAAGATCCAGAGATCAATGAGCCAACTGCAGGTCCTAGACCCTACCTGCTGTCCCCAAACTTCTCCACGGCTTCAGCAGATGCGGAAAGTAGGCCACACCCCTGAGGAAACGTCCTTTCAATTGTGAACGGAATAAGAGACTTGCATTCCAACAACTACTTGGCTGCTGGTAGCAGATGCCAGCATGGAATTGATTACATCATGCCAGGACACACCATGATGGATTATTGACAAACTACCAAGAAACCTAACCCAGCCATGTTGACACAAAACCTACTATCACACTTCAAGTTCCAGTCATTAGTAATTATCAATGCACCTTAAATGCATGCTTGATTAATTTCAGACTGCAGAAGTTGGTAGAATCCTTCCATTTCTCTACTGCTGGCTTTAATTGTTGGTGCGTAAATTTGAATAATAGTTGTATTAACTGGTATTGTAGGCATATAGATATTACCCTATTATTGACAGTGTTTCACTTCAAGAGAGATCATTAATATGCACTTTATGATTATGAATGTGATGATATTCATCTTCAATTTGTCATTCCAGGAATAGTAAACCATATAATTGCATGCTTTAAGATAACTAATACTAATGACTAGGATTTCAATCTTTATACATTCCATTTCATTTTTGGTGATTTCTAACTTTCCTGGATTCATACTTTGAATATTACAAGTTCTGATTGTTAATTGATGTTTGTAGAGGCATCTTCTCTTTTTGTGTCATACCTCACAGGAAAGTAAGGTCCTATAAGTTTTTCTCCATTATATCATATGTACCATATGATACAATAATTTATATATATAATTAGTAGTCATATATTCTAGAAAAATAAAGGACACAAATATGCAAAAACACATCCATGTTTATGGAGTATTATGCACATGAACAAAACGATATAAACATCCTAAGTGATCATCAACAGATGAATGGATAAACAAACTGTGGTTCATACACAAAATGAAAGACTATACAATGCCAAAAGTAATAATGAACCCACATAAAAGACCTCACAAAATAGGTTAATCTTAAACTATGGATGAATCTGGAGGGCATTATGTTGAAATAGTTAAGCCATTGTCAAAAGACAAATATTGAATGAAACTGCTATTATAAGTCAATAAAATGTTTATTTATGGAAGGAAGTATTCTTTGATGATTACAAGGGATGAAAGAATGTGTAGGGGGAGGGGGATGACCACTAACTAGATAGTGGAGATGTGCTAGCTTTGATAAGACAATGAGCAATAGGGAAGAATTCAGAAAACCATAACCAAGGCAAAAAGAGACACTGACAGGTATGGAAGAGCAAAAGACAATCATGGTGAATACTACTATCCTACAGCAATGGCAAGCACAACCAGTAATCCATGATTGAACACACAAGTAGTTAAATAAGTTCATCAGCGTTTGGAAAGTGTATGGGGGTGCAACCACGTACACATGGCATATGTAGTGTTGGCAGCAATTCCGATAGCTATATTTGCACATGCCATAACTATGCTCATATTATATGTATATAACACAAAAGTACACAAGAAGCACAGTCTTAACTATGGCCACACTGCCCCTTAGATTAATGACAAGGGACCATAATCTTGGGGGACAGCTAAGTCAATGGGAATAATCTAGTCTAGAATAACAGTGTTCTGAATCCAACACTAGTGAGTGGTGACAGAAGCCAATAACTTGCAAGGAGGCATCAGTTATAACTGTTGGTCTCTTTCTATATGGAGCAAGAAAGAGTAAAGGACACCAAAATCTCAAAGAAACAATTAGTCTAAAAAACTAATGTATGACACCCACCATTAACCTGAGATCAGAAAAACTAGATAGTACCCAACAGCTACCATTGACATTTTTTTTATTCTGATGACAAGAGAGGGTATTGGACAGTAGGACAACATTCAGATTCATGAAAAAGAATAGACTTACTGGTCTGAGAGAGACTGATGGAACCTGCAAGACAGTATGACTCTTAGGTGCACTTCTACTTTAGCACTGAAGCCACTCCATTCAGAGTTCACCTTTCAGTCACATAAAATAGAGACCCATACAGTGAACAATAACACCTGGAAGGAACATACTCTTCAGAGAAATTAATTATGAGTATACAAGATCAAAGATCATTATCCATCCAAAAGACAGATTAAGAAGGTAGGAAAATTGGACAAACTGAAATGGGAAAACGGCGGTTGAAATGGGGAAAGTACTGACCCGGCATACAGATTGCAATCAATGTCAAGGAAAAATCTGTATAAATTGCTGAGTAGGAATTCAGTTGTACTTGTAAACTCTCACCTTGTACTTACAAAATATTTGAAAAGAAAAACATCAGGAGGACTTTAGCTAGTGTCTTCTTACCACCTTCTTGTCCCTGACACATCCAGGTAAATACCCTCACCCTCTTCAGTAGAGTTTGTATGATTGAACGCATAAGTAGTTGACCCTCCAGATGGCTGCAGCTCTGTCCTCTGAGGAGGGTGAACTGAAGCCGCACTGGACTCAGGGAAGCAGGTCCATTGAAGGTAGAAGTGCTGTCTGGAAGATAGGCGGTGTTTTATGAAAATCAACTCCCAAAATTACAAGTGCTTTCTATACTCTAGAACCTCAACATTTATGTCAGGCTTATCTCCTACAGAGAAGGACAGGAAAATTCCTTTCTGAGAAAAGACTTAAAAGGTTCCATGATAAACAATCCCAACTTGTGTCTCCATGGTGAACCTCTTTGACCTTCTTAACAGATCCACCAATACCTTGGAGGTTTTAGTGTCCTGCTTTGTTGTTTCCAGACCTTTGAGAAAAGTTTCTCACATTGGAGTCCTCCCTACCCCCAAAAAATGAAAAGAAAAAATATAGAGGAAAACCAAGACAATATATAGGGTAAAAAAATAATTTTGGAAATAATCTGTGTATGAATTTTCAACATACCTAGAAGAGTAATTTTATGGGTGAGACAAGAATAAAATGTTCTACTGGGTCAAAAGAATCAAAAGAAAAAGATGTCTCAGAAATACAAAAGCATGAAAACTCAATAAAACATTTGAAAGAGAAATTGAAGAGGCCTCCTAGAGTGTGGAGCAAAATACAAAGAGATGGAAAATAAGAGAGAAAATGTATGAAATTAGAAAAGGAAACCACGAATGCCAAATAATTTCAACAAGAGAGAATGGCAAAAACAGAAGTTATCAAATAAAGAATATGCAGTAATTTCCAGAATGGAACGACATACATTTCCAGATGATAAGGGCATACTGTGCAGCCAGCACAATGACAGAGCATGACTCACACCAAACCACATGCCTGTGGGCTTGGGGACCACCAGAGTCAGAGAAACGTTTCATGTATAAAAGGTCAAGAATTAAGCGTCCATCAGATGTGCTTAGAGTTCTCTGCATTTACCATCGACTCAGTGACAATAGCACAAAGAATTAGAAGAGATGAAAGAATTCCTTCAACATTCTAAAGAAAAATAATCTCCAACCTAGAATTCTGTGCCTGACCAAACTGTTAATCAAAAGTATAAGAAGGGGGGGGGGAGGAGGAAAACAGTATAAGATGTGATGTGATGTGATGTGATGTGTGTGTGTGTGTAAAGAGGCACACCCAGGGAGAGAAATTGAAATTAATGACAAAGTGCAGGAGAGAGGTAAAAAGAAAACTGTCGGAAGATGAGGAAGAGGGAACTCAGGATGACAGGTGCTCCACAGGCTGGTGCAGGGCATACAGAGGTAATGGGTGCTAAAAAGAAGCCACCACCTTGAAATAGATGGGATATTTGATGAGGACAAATTCACTGCGAGGAAATTTTTCCACACATGGAAGGGTTTCTAGTAGAAATTTCCATAGGTGCATAAAAAAAAACTACACCAACAAAGAAAAAAGATGGTTATTAACTCAAAGGGCAATTAAGAGTTATTTAGCAAAAGAAATGCAATCGTGCTTTACTGCATGGGCCTGCTGTGAATACAGTTATAATTGTATCAACACAGAGAGTCATCTCACTAAAGATGATGCTGTGATTCTATTCGGAGGCTGGGAGAGATGAGTGAAAACCCCAAACCTAAACCTGTTGCTATTGAGTCGGTTACAGTGCACAGTGACCCTACAGGCAACGGAGAATGGCCTTCATGGGCCTCCAAGGCTGGTGATAAGTGATTCCTTTTCACCACCGAGGCACTGGGTGAGTTTTATTTGCCAACCTTCTGTTTAGCAACTGAGTGTCGCCAAAGTTTCTTGGTGGTCTGTTTGTGGTGCTACATAGAACCAAATCTTCACTTTCCACAGTTAGAATTAAATTGATGATGTTTAAAACAGAAAATGCAAGAGGATCCTAGTAGAAATGAGTTCTATATAAATGTGGAGACTAGTGCTCAAAAGAACCATGAAGAGCTGAAAGAGGTTCCCTCTGAGAAGTAGGAATGAAAGAAGGCCAAAGAAATACTGTTTTTCATGATAAAGTCTGTAACTATTTGACTTTTTTTAAAACTATTTGACTTTTAAGAAAACGGGGCCCATGTTTCCTGGGGGACATAGGAAAGTGAAAGGTGGGAGGAAGGAAGGGGGCTGTCAATCAACACAGGAACTAGGGAACAACAAGTGAACTAAAATAGATGGAGAGAAGGGCATAGGATGCCTATTAGGGTTTAATCAAGGGTACTGTAACCATGAGGAATTGCTGAAACTCGAAAAATGGCCAAACATGATAGTGGGACAAGAAGAAAATAAAAAGAAATAGCGGAAAGAACTAGGAGGCAAGGGGAATTTATAGCGGTCTAAATACAGACATGTACATATATTTATAAATGGCAAAAGGGAATTAGATCTATGTACTTATATCTGTATGTTAAATAGCAAGGTAGCAGATGGACATTGGGCCTCTTGACTCACATACTACCTCAATTCAAAAACACTTTATTCTCATAATCCTGTATTCTGTGATGCTCATTTTCCCAATACAATTGCTGAAAACAAAATGGGTGCATAAGCTAATGTGGTGAAGAAAGCTGATGGTGCCTGGCTACCAAAAGATATAGCATCTTAAAGACTTGAAGATAAACAAGCAGACATCTAGCTGAGAAGCAACAATGTACACATGGAAGAAGCACACCAACCTGTGTGATCATGAGATACTGATAGGATCAGGTATCATAGACCCAGAACAGAAAAATCATATCAATGTGAATGAGGGGGAGTGCAGAGGGGAAGCCAAAAGCTAATCTGTAGACAATTGGACATCCCCTCACAAAATTGTCACAAGAAAGAGACAAGCCAGTCAGGGTGCATTATAGCACTGATGAAACACACAACTTTCCTCTAGTTCTTTAATGCTCCCCCTCACCCACTAGCATGACCCCAATTCTATCTTACAAATCTGACTAGACCAAAACATGTACACTGCTATATATAAAAAAGCCTGCAACACAGGGAATCCAGAACAGATGAACCTCTCATTACCAATGTGGCAGTCACCTAATCTGGTGTCAATTTGAGGATTAAGAGTGTAGGGGTGGAGTCTAGCCTGTCAATCTGAAGATAGCCAATGAGATCTCTGCGTGGGCATGGCCGTCTCCTCTGAGAATTCTCGGAAATCTGGTACTTCCTTCTTGGAAGCTGGAGACACTCTCTCCCTCGCTTGGAGACTCTCTACTGACAAGACTGACTTCCTGTGAGACACCCTTGAGGAGAAGCCACATAGATTTACCCTGATGTGGCCAGAAACCTGCACCTAGAGAAACCACATGGAGACCCCTGCCAGCTCTGAGATGCTTAAATCATCACTAGATCCAAAGGCTTTCTACCCACTGGTTTGTGATCATTCTGCATTCAGCATCATTGCATGTGTTCCATGAGTCTGAAGAGGACTCTATAGATTGGAATCAGACACATGGGCTAGTATCGGACTTATGGACTTGGACTGAACTGCACTGGGATACTTTCACAATATTCCATTCATCTTGTATATAAACCTCTGCCTTATATACATGTGTGTGCTTATGAATTTGTTTCTCTAGCCTACCCAGACTAGCACAACCAATAATGAAAATAGAGATCCAGGAGGGGAAGGAGAACGTGGGGGAAGAAAGGGAGAATTGATCACAATTATCAATATATAACTCCCCACCACCTGGGGGATGAACAACAGGAAAGTGAGTGAAGGGAGACAGTGGATGAGGTTATATAGGAATATAATAATTTATTTAATTATAATTTATCAATTTATAATTATACTTTATGTGTGAGGGGAAAAACAGAACATACATAATTCAGATTGAAATCATTTTGATAAGTAAGATTTCACCTGGTAGAGAGGAGAGAGAAGCAGTCTTAGAGGCAGAGAAAATGTGTGTACAAAGACACATATGGAGGAGGGATACCCCGAGGTGTGCACTGAGAGTTGCCCTGAAGCACGGGTCTGCTGCAATCTGAATGGTGAGCGATTTAAACCCACCCACAGCAAGCTCCTCTGGAGGAAGATTGGGTTTTAGCAGACTCACCATCTGGGAACTTCACAGGGGGTTGATCTGAGTCATCATTGACTCAATGGCAGCGAAATGCAGAAATCAGATCATGAAGGCCCTTTTTACCAGAAGCCCAGGTGCTTCACTTCCCGAATGTTGTGGGAAATCTCACGTTAGACTTTTAAACTTCTGATGCTAGCATAGATGTCCAGGTCTTTAAACCAAGTCCACTCATTGCCATAGAGTCAGTGCCTCCTCAGAGCAGCCCAATAGGACAGGGTAGCTCTGCCCCTTCGTTTGCTGTGACCGAATTTCCTTAAAAGGTAAGATGATTGCTCTAATTTCCAGGAAATCGCACAGTAAGCTTAAATTCTAGAGTGTGTTTTCAAATGAATGGTTTCGTGGAGGACTGAAACAGCCCAGGCTCATGATGTCACATCAGCCTGATCTCTCTGCCTTATCCCGCATGGTTACTGGACTGAGTGACCAAAGGAGAGTTGTGCACATTGCGTTTCTTAATCTCAATTAAATAATTGCGTGCGTCTCACTGTAGAGAAGAGGAACACATGAGGCTAGGTGAAAGTATGGCAGGGTGACCATGTACCTGACCAAAAGGTTATGCTAGTTGCTAACAGCTAATCCCTAAATATTTTATTTAAATCAGCACTTTAAACCATGAATCAGATAGTGGCATTTATTTTCAAGTTTCTGTGTGTCAGAACCTGAAAAGATTGACTTATAGGAAGGAGAGGCAGATTCTGAAATCATATTGAAATGTTAGAACCAGAGGCTAAATCTAACAACCTAACCCTCATATTGACAAGTGTAAACTCCTCTGTATGAGCTTTATGGTACCACCATTACTTGTCCAACTCTGCTTGGTCCAAAGGTTCTTGAGACTCTGAACGGAAGATATTCCATTTTTGAGATTTCTTGTGCCCTTTTGCAGACAGATCTTACTTCTGTTTGAAATGCCCCATGTCTCTCTCTCCATGCCACAGCCCTGTATGTGCCCCCACCCCAGGCTTAAACACAAACTCAAATGTCAAATTCAGCTCTCCTTTGAAAAATGTACCATCTTGACTGCAGCCCACTGGGTTGGCAGTTCAAATCCAGCAGCAGCTCTACAGGAGCAAGGCGGAGCCGCCTACTCCCGCCCAGCAGGTGGCAGTAATGCCACCACAAAAAAGAGAAATGCCCCATCTTTTCCTCTCAATCTAGTGGAGCATAGGATTCGTTCTTTTAAAGTACACATATTCAGTTAATGTCTATTAGAATGACAATAAACTTTGTTGTTGTTCTCAGAAGCACTTGTGTTGGCACTAACTCATTGAAAGCCCAGGCTCCCCAGAGCTTAACACCACCCAGTCCTGCGACATCCTCTCAATTGTTCTGATGTTGGAGCCTATTGTTGCAGCCACCATGTCAATCTGGTCAAGGGTCTTCCTCTTTTTCATCTCTTATTTTTACCAAGCATGATGTCCTCTTCCAGGGACCAGTCTCTCCTGATTAACTTGCCTGAAGTACATGAGAGCAAGTTTCTCCATTCTCACTTCCAAGGAGCACTTTGGCTGTAGTTCTTCCAAGATACATTTGTTTGCCCTTTTGTGTGTCTATGGTATTTTCAACATTCTTTACTAGCACTATTCAAATGCATCAATTTCTTTCATCTATTCAATGTCCAACTTTCACATGCAGATGAGGTGATTGGAAATACCAGGGTTTATATCACTCATTCCTTAGTCCTCAAAGTAAGATCCTTGCTTTTTAACATTTCACAAAGTTCTTAGGCAGCAGATTTTCCCAGTGCAATTCATCCTTAGATTTCTTGACTGCTGGTTCCGTGAGCATTTACTGTGGACACAGGTAAATTTAAATACTTGATGACTTCTATCTTTTCTCTATCATAATCTTATCTATGGTCCCAGTTGAAAGGTTTTTTCTTTATATTGAGTTGTAATCTATACTGAAGTCTTTTATCTTCATTAGTTAGTGCCTCAAATTCTCCTTGCACTCAACAACCGGGATTATGTCATCTGGTTGCTAATGAGCCTTCTGCTGATCCTGACGCTGTGTTCTTCTTATAGCTCAGCTTCTCAGATATTTGCTGAGCACACAGCTTCAATAAAGATGATGAAAGTATACAACCTTGACACACACACTTCTCCTGATTTTAAACAATGCAGTATTCCCCTTGTTCTGTTCCTATGCCTGCCTCTTAGTTTATGTACCGTCTCCACCTAAACACAATTAAGTGTTTTGAAATTCCAGTTCTTTTTTTTCCCCTTCTTTTCTTTAATCCACACAGTTGAGCGCTTTAGCATAGTCAATAAAACACAAGCAAACATCTTTCTCCTGGTCTCTGTTTTCAACAAAGATCAATCTGATGTCAGCAAAGACACACCCTCTTTCATATCTTCTTCTGAATCTTACTTGAACTTCTGATAATTTCTTGTTGATGCATCGATTTAAAAACTATGTTCAGTGTAATATTTCTTATGAATTGTTTAATAATTTGTTTAATAATTTCTGCATTCTGATGGGTTACCTGTCTTTGGAATAGGCAGAAATATGGTTCGTCTCCAATGAGTTGACCAAGTAGCTGTCTTCCAAATTTCATCATCTAGACTAATGACTGTTTCCAACACTGTTACCAGTTTGTTGACCCATTTCAGTTCATATGCCATCATTTCTTATGCTTCTTCCTCCACCCACACCCCTGAATGCCTTCAGAGCAATTTGGACTTCTTCCATTTGTTCTTGATCATATGCTACTTTTTGAAATGTTCGAATTCAATTCCTACATTTAATATTTGCCTATAGATATTTTAATAATGCAACTCAAAGTTTGAGTATTTTCTTAAGTTCCTTCAGCTTGAGATATGCTGGGTATTTTCTTTCTACTTGCTTTTCTAACTCCAGATCTTTGTATGATTCATCGTAATACTTAGTTTTGTCTTTTCAAGTTGCCCTTTGACATTCTCTGTCCACCTCCTGTATTTTGCTTTAACAGCTTTAAATTCAAGAGCATGTTTCAAAGTCTTTTCTGGCATCCATTCCTTTCTTTCTTTTCTGTCTTTTAAATGGCCTTTTGCTTTCTTCATGTATGAGTCCTTGATATCATCCTTCAGATCTTCAGGTCTTCTATCATTAGTATTCAAAGGGTCAAATCTGTCTGACCTGGTCTCTAAATTCAGGTGTGATGCACTCAAGGTCATATTTGTCTTTGCAGACTTGTTTTAATTTTCTTAGTTTCTACCTGAATTTGCATATGTGCATTTGATGCTCTGTTTCACAAGATCGCCCTGGTTTTTTTCTGGTTAATGATATGAGTTTCTCCATTGCCTCTTTTCACAGATGTGGTCATTTTGCTTGGTGTGTATTTCATCTGGCGAGGTCTACATATATAGACATATATAGTTTATGTTGTCTAGAAAAATGTATTTCAATGAAGAAGTCATTGGTCTGGAAAAATCTTTTTTTTTTCTATCACCAAGACAATTTTCCAACCTCTGTTCATTCCTCTCCATTTCTAACTTTTGCATTCCAGTGACTAGTATTTATCAGTGTATTTTGGTTGCATGAATGAATGATAAATTTTGGATTTTAAAAATTGGTAGAATTCTTAAGCTTCATCACTGGCTTAAGTTGCTAACACATAAATTTAAATTCTACTTTTACTAACTAGTCATCCTTATAGGTTTGTAGATATTATCCATCAGAGACAACACTGTGCTTCTTGACAGACCTTGGAATGTTCTTCAGACAATAATTGGGGCACCATAGCCATAGCACTTTGGGTTTTTTTAAGTGGGGAAAGATTAACCATGTTCAAATCTTTTGCCAATTATTGACTATGTGATGTTGAGTGAGTCCTTTAACCTCTCTGCTTCTCAGTTTTCACATTTACAAGGTGGGAATCACAATAATAGTTCATCCCTTAAGGGTTGATATGATTTGGAATTGATTTAATAGCCATGGATAAGTAAGCAAATCTCAGCAGAGGGATAAAAGGGTAAATAAATTAATTTTAAGAGCTGGCACACAGTAAGTGTAAGCTATCATTTTGATCTACCCCTCTCTCTTTTAGGAAGACTTGTTGGTTTGAGATTGCTAACCACAAGGTCAATGTTTCAAACTTAACAGCTGCTTTGCAGGAGAAAGTTGAGACCGTGTTCCCCCTTAAAGATGTATAGGCTCAGAAACCCTGAGCAGCAATTCTATTCTGTCCTATCAGAGTCGCTGTGAGTCAGAATTGCTTACATGATAGGGACTTTAGTTTAGGCTTAGATTTGGTCCCTCATTGATCACCTGGTCATTTGCATCTTTATATTCTCATCTTTCATTAATGCATAAGGCACATAGAGAATGGGCTTAAAGTCCCTCACGGGTTCTCTCCATAAGGCACATAGAGAATGGGCTTAAAGCCTCTCACGGGTTCTCTCCTGCCCCTGAAACCAAACACCCAATTTCCTAATCTGCCTAGAGTTCCCCAAGACCTGGCATTATCATTATCCACTTCCGTTCTCCCTTCAATATTCCTCACACTGTAGCCCTGCACATTTACCTTTGGATGGTGGAGACATCTCCACATGGGACCATTCCCCAGGACTTTGCGCTGGGAGTCTGCTCCTTCTGGACTAGATCCACTTCCACAGCCAAGCAGCTCAGCCAAGCAGCAGAGCCACGGGGGTGGGGGGTGAGTAGAGTAAGGCTCATTCTCTCAGTAGAAACATCATGTAGACCAGGTCGCAGGTCACCTCATCAAGCACTTCCTTCTGAGCAGCTTCTTCCAGAGACTACGGTCATGATAACTGACCCTATACCCCATGGAGTCATTGATCATCAGGACAATTTAGGAGCATGTCTCTCCATCTCTCCTCAGGACAGATACACCTAGCAATGCAAGTTACCTTTGTGCTACTAAAAAATATTAACAAGATCTGGGGTATTGGCTGATAAACACCACCATCTTAGAATGTGAGCTTTTTGAAGTCAGAGACCTAGTAATCTCCATATTCTGAACTCTTCAGATTTTTAACCCAGTTCCACATATTTGGGATTTGCTCCTGTATGAAAATCACTGATGATTTCCATAATCAGAAACACCCCACCCCCAAGACTATACTGAAGTGGAAAATGAATTTTGAACAATGAAGGACCCTAAGGTTATATATTTCCTTCTTTAACAATCTTTATATCTATCTATCATCTATCCCATGTCTATCTCTTCATTCATGATCTATAAAGCTAAATCCTCCAGGTTTTCAGGGAATATGGTCTTCCACAAGCTGGGGACCACTTATTGAATGCAGAGGACCTTGTGAGTGGAACAGCAGTGCCATCCAATGGCCATCTTGCTTGACACAATAGCTTCTCCATCTTCCTCTAATTATCTGTCCCCCCCTCCCAAAGAAACTCTCAGATATTCTACACTACAAAAATTCTAAATCCAAAGTCAGTTGAGTAATTGCATTCTGAGGGGTGGCAAGGGGGGTGGGCTCCAGGGGGTTAATATCTTTGCATAGTTTGAAAGCTTAACATTCTGTGAATCTCTCTGAGAAATGAACAAGGTGCTGTGTTAGAGAAACAATTCTGGAATGTGGTCCAGGGGAGACCTTGTAAGGGTTCAGTAAGGTCAAAATGATTTTCATAGTGATTCTATTATGAATGTACTCAGAAGTTTTCTAGGGGATGCTTGACCTCTGATAAAGCAACGGATTGAATACAGAAACAGATATGAGAATTCTGATAATTTCTCTTAATTCAGATATTAAAATTTTAAAAGACGTCTATTACTGTTACCCTTTCTTCTGAAGCAGTCCTGGGTGTGTTGAACCACTAATCTGGGAATGAGCAGCCAAGAACAAATCACTTATCCAATATGATCCCATCCACCCATGTGCCCACCACCACTTTTAGACAAGCCTTGATTATATAGCACAAGTTTTTAATGCAATGCCTTAATTTAAGAAAAATTTAAAATAACCTATATGGGATTGCAAGCATTTCTTTCACCCAAAAATAGATTGGGAGAGGCTTTTAAAGTTTTCTTAGGCTTTCTCCTCTCAAGTGAGGATCGTGAGACTTGCTCGCATATTTGGGGCATGCGATGTAGTGGTTATGAACTGGGCCACAAGCCAAAAGCTGCTTCATGGGAGCAAAATGAGGCTTTGATTCCTGTAACCAATTACAGTGTCAGAAACTCACAGGCGCAGCGCTGTTGTGTCCTGGAGGGGCCCTGTGAGGCAGCATTGGCTGGATGGCAGTGCGTTTTGTTTGGTTGGTTTTGATTTTATGAGGAGGGACTAGTCTCCAGAGGACATCATGCTTGGTCAGCGAAAAAGAGGAAGATCCATCAGTAGATGGATTGACATAATGGTTACAGCAGGCGCCTCAAACTTGGCAATGATGGTGAGGCTAGCAAAGACAGGGCCAGTGTTTGGTCTTACTGAACAAAGGGTCCCTATGAGTTCAAATTGCCCCAAGAGCATATACCAATCACATGATTTGCCTTAAAGAAAAAGAGCTTCTAGCTTATGCAAATTTTCTAACAACGATTTCCCGTGACTTTTATTCTGTTCATCATCACTATACCATTTAGAACTTGCCCACTGCCCCATAAAGAAACTCTTTTCCAGTGATATTTGGCAATAAAGGTTTATGATAGCTTCAGTTTCATTGAAAATTATATCCTCGAGGAGATGAACCAGTTAAGGTACAGTATAGTAACGATGAAATATGCAACTTTCCTCTAGTTCTCAAATGCTTTCTCCCACCCACTATCATGCTCCCACTTATGCCAGACAAGTCCGGCTAGAACAGGAGATATACACTGGAGTTGGAGACATGGGGAATTTAGGATAGATGTTCCCTTGGGCCTAGTGATGGGAGTGGTGATACTGGGACGGTGAACGGATAGTGGAGTAGAAAGGAGGAACCAATTGCAGGGATCTACATATAACCTCCGCTCTGGGGCACGGGCAACAGGGAAGTGAGTGAAGGGAAACATTGGACAGTGTACAATATGAAAAAGCAATAACAATTTATAAATTATTTGGGGCTCATAGGAAAAGGGAAATATGGGGAGCTGATACTGGGGGCCTAAGTGAAGGGAGGATGTTTTGAGAGTAATGATGACAACAAATGTGCAAATGTGGCCTGCATACAATTGATGTATGTATGGATCATGAGGGGAGGTGTCTGAGTCCCCAATAAAATGATTCATTAAAAAAAAGAAGGGGGAGGGGGCAAGAGGAGCTTGTACCAGGGCTCAAGTGGAAAATGTTTGAAAGTGAATGTGGCAACATGTGTGCAAATGCAGATGATGTAGTGACTGTTATAAAAGCTGTAAGATCCCCCAATAAAGTTATTAAAAAAGAAAAGTATATTCTCCTTTATGTAAAATATCTCTCCTGTGTAAAAATGTTTGCTAAAAATCTTTTTGTTCTGATAATGGTACTATACACTCCTGTTTTAGCTGCATTTGCATAAATACTTTCATCTATCCTTTTTATCATAATTGTATTGCTACGTTGCGTTAAGTACACCTTTGATAAATACGAGGTAGTTGGTTTTTCTTTTTACCCAATCTGAAAGTCCTTGTCTATTCATGACATCTCATTTATATTTACTTTTTAAATTAGGTTTAGTATTAAGGTAGCAGATGGATCTTGGGCCCCCACCCAGACACTCCCTCAATGCAAGAACACTTTGTTCTATTAATCTGGTGTTCCATGATGCTCACTGGACCAATATGATCACTGAAGTAAAATAGATGCATAAACAAATGTGGTGAAGAAAGATGATGGCACTCAGCTATCAAAAGATATAGTGTCTGTGGTCTCAAAAACTTGAAGATAAACAGCCATCTAGCTGATGAGTATCCAAGCCCACATGGAAGAAGCACAGCAGCCAGTGTGGCCACGAGGTGTCAAAAGAATCAGGTCTTAGACATCAAACAGGAAAAAACCATATCACTCTGTGTGCACCTCCCTGAGACAATGACTGAGGACATTTGAGTGCATGATCAAGAGTGATGAAGAAAGCTGACGGTACAGAGCTATCAAAAGATATAGTGTCTGGGGTTTTAAAGACTTGAGGGTAATCAAGTGGTCACATAATTCAGGAGCAACAAAGCCCACCATAGAAGAAGCACACCAGCTTGTGCAACCATGAGGTGTGGAAAGAATCAGGAATCAGACGTCAAGAAACAAAAATATCATTATGTGCCCACTCTCCCAACATAATTGCTGAAGACAAAAGGGTGCGGAGGCAAATAGAGTGGAGGAAACTGATGATGTACAGCTCTCAAATGATAAAGCGTCTGGGGTCTTATAGGCTTGAAGGTAAACAAATGGCCTTCTAGCACAGAAGTAGCAAAGCCCACATGGAAGAAGCACACCAGTCTGTGTGATCACAGGGGATCAAAGGGAGCAGATATCAAGCATCAAAGACCAGAAATCATATCACTATGAATGAAGGGGAGAGCAGGGTGGGGATTCAAGCCCCATTTGTGGGCAACTTGACACCCCCTTACAGAAGAGTTGCGGGGAGGAGACGGGTCAGTCAAGATGCAGTGAAGCAGCGATGAAATATGCAAATTTCCTCTAGTTCCTGAAGGCTTCCTCCCCCCAACTATCATGATTCCAATTCTACCTTACAAATCCAGCTGGACTGGAAATGGTACACTGGTAGAGATGGGACTGAAAATAAGGGGACCCAGGAAGGATGAACCCGCACCCTCCCTCCCCCGGGATCAGTAGTGAGAGTCGAGTTACCGGATGGGTGGAGGGAAGGTGGGGTAGAGAGAGGGAGCCAATTACAAGGATCTACACACAACCTCCTATCTGGAGGACAGACATTGGGGGAATGGGTGAGGGGAGAAGTCGGGCAGTGTAAGATATGAAAAAACAATAATTTCTAAAGTATTGAGGATTGGTGGTGGGGAGAAGAGAGGGTGGGGAAAGGATGAAAAGCTGATATTAAGGGCTCAATTGAAAAAGCAGATATTTGGAAAATGATGATGGCAGCAGGCATGTGAAGGTTCTTGGCACAGTATATGTACTTATGTATTGTGGTAAGCAATGTACAAGCCCCCAATACAATGGTTAAATAATAAATATTTTGATACCCGGGCACCATCAGCTTTTTTCACCACCTTTGCTTATGCACACATTTGTCTTCAGTGATCATGTCAGAAAGGTGAGCATCTTGGAATGCCAATTTAATAGAACAAAGTGTTCTTGCATCAAGGAAGTAATTAAGTGGAAGTCCAATGCCCATCTGTTGTCCTACTATTAACCATATAAGTATGCACGTTAATCTCTTTCCCCATCATCACTTATAAATATATGGCCCTATGTACATACCTGTATTTGAACCTCTATAAACCTCATCCCCCAGTTCCTTCTTCTTTTCCATTTGCTTCCCTCTTGTCCCACTGTCATGCTCAATCTCCATTTGGGTTTCAGTATTTTCTGTCTGTTACATTCATTTTAATCAACCCCTATCGGCCTTCTCTCACCCACCTTGTCACTGATTTTGTATCAGTTGTTATTCCCTTTTTCCTGGGCTGGTAAACATCACCACCTTTTCCCCTCCTCCCCCTCTTCCATGTCCCCTACCCTGGAACCATCAGTCCTGTCTTTTTTGCCTCCAGACTCTGTCCAGCCTATCTTGTCTAGATAAACCTGCAGAGGTAACAATATGTACAAAAAAGGCCTCCTAAAATGAAGCAACTGAATAAGCAAAGGTGGTGAAGAAAGCTGATGGTGCCTGGCTATCAAAAGATATAGTGTCTGGGGTCTTAAAGGCTTGAGTAAACAAGCGGCCATTCAGCTCAGAAGCAATAAAGCAATAAAGCCTCAGAAGCACACCAGCTTGTGTGATCATGAGGTGGTGAAGGGATCTGGTGTCAGGCATCAAAGAGCTAAAATTATATTATTATTAATGAGGGGGAGTACAGATTGGGGACCCAAAGCCCATCAATAGGTGAAATAACGTCCTCTTGCAGAGGGGTTACAAGGAGGAGATGAGCCAGTTAAGATACAGGGTAGTAACAATGAAATATGCAACCTTCCTCTAGTTCCCAAATGCTGCCTCCTCCCCACGATTATGACCCCAATTATACCACATAAATCCAGCTAGACCAGGAGATGTACAGTGAAGTTGGAAACATGGGAAATTTAGGATAGATGATCTCTCAAGACTAGTAATAGGAGTGGTAATACCAGGAGGATGGAGGGATGGAGGAATAGAAAGGGAGAACTAACTTCAGGGATCTACACGTAGCCTCCTCTCTGGGACATGGACAACAGGGAAGTAAGTGTTGGGGTGCATTGGACAGTGTACAGTATGAAAATGATAACAATTTGTAAATTACTAAGGGTTCAAGGGGGAGGAGGAAAGGAAGGGTAATATAGGGAGCTGATACTGGGGGCCTGGATGGAGGGAGGATGTTTTGAGAGTGATGATGGCAATAAGTGTGTAAATGTGGCCTGCATACAATTGATGTTTGTATGGACTGTGATGGGAGTTGTATGAGCCTCCAATAAAATGATTCATTAAAAATAAAATAAATAAATAAATATTGGATGTAATTTTTTGGAGTATCTTATACTCTTTAAAATATTCTATTGCTGGGTCATCCTACATCTGGGTTCATCTGACAACAGCTGCCTCACCATGCCACCCAAGTTCGACCCCAATGAGATCAGTTGCTTCATTGTGGTCCCCAGATAGATTGTAGATTGTTAATTATTTTCTAATCGCACACTGAATGCTGTCTCCCTTTCCTTCTGCTTTCTGTTGTTCTTCCTCCTGGATGGGGGGGTGTGTGGTTGTGTGTCATTAATTACAATTGGTGGCCCCCTCCCCACTTCTTTTCCCCCTACTCTTTTGGTATCTCTATCACCACCAAATCTTATGTGCTAATCAAATACTGCTCTCATTTTCTATTCATGATGTTATTCTTTTTTGTAAATAACTATTTTGAATTTTTCATAAATTGTTACATTCATATTTAGAACAAGTATTTTGACACCTCCATCAAATGGTCGTTGCTACCATTTATGTCCTGACTTGAGCCTTCTTTCATTTGAAGTAATCTACCCGTAGTTGTTTGAAGAAATTAGGACATTTTTCAAAACAATAAAAAATACACTAGCTGTTTCAAAATCATTCCCTACATCCAAACCAAGCAGTTGACCCTGAGTCCATTCTGATGCATAGTAAGTCTATAAGGCAAAGGAAAAGTGCCCTACAGCATTTCCAAGGCTGCTAGTTATGTAGGAAGCAGACTGTCACTTCCTTCTCCCTTGAAGCTGTTGGTGAGCTTGAAATGTTAGTAACCAGGGGTTTAGTCATTCCGCCTCCAGAGTGCCACCAGATCCTCAGGTTACAAACTTTTCAAACGTATTCTATGATTTTCTGAAATTTATTATTTCTGAAAAGTATAAGGTCAGCCAGCTTTACTTGGAGCTATGGATAGAAGTGTGTCTTCCCGATTATGTTATCAATACTAATGCCCACTTGGGAATAGAGTTTTTATTAAGTCAATGCGGCCAGGTCTTCAAGTGATCACTCTTGAGATTTAAAATGAGCAGATTATGTACAAAAACTAAGACAGATACCAAGTCACAAGGACATCACCAATGAATAGGACCAGAAGCTGAAAAGAGATGGGGCTGACAGAGGCAGAGATCTTTCCCTAGAGATAGTTTAGCCTGAATTTGGACAGCTATTCTCCTGTACTGTGAGAAAATAAATGTCTGTTTGTTAAAGCCACCTACTTGTGGCATTTCTGTTTTTAAAGCATTAGAGAACTAAGATATCGGACAGAGCAAATCAAAGAACATACGAGGGGTACTCCCACCAAATTGGATCTCCCCCCTTCAGAGCTATGTATTTAAATTATTTTTACAACCCTATCACCTTCAAAGTACTTTCAATTACACTTAATACATTTGTCAAATCTGCCATTCCATTCTTGAAAACATTTTTCAAGCTCATCTGTTTGGATGCCTGACAGCACTACCCACGTTTTTATCTTCATCTCTTCTACATCATCCAATTGCTATCCTTTCAGGTCCCTCTTCATTTGTGGAAACAAAAAGAAGTCACATGGAACAAGATCAGGTGAGTAAGGTGTGTGGGACAAGAGAGGTATGCTGGGGTTTTGCCCCAAACTGGGGCACTGAGAGGGTTCTGTGAACAGATACATTGTTGTAGTGGCAAAATCAGTCCCCTGTCTGCCACAAATCAGGCCTTTTTTGTCACTCACTGCTGTACAATCTTTTCAGAACCTCTAAATAGAAAGCTTGATGAACAGTCTGACCTGGTGGAATGGATTTCAAATGCAATAGGATTCAACATTAAATGTTGTCAGTACTTTGATGTTGAGTTTCAGATTCTTTCCTATAACTGTTATATTGTTTTCCACTGACACTGATTGTGATATGCAGCATTAATTTAACATAAGTTTTTTGGGGGAAAAGGTGACGTCACAGTCATGTGCAAAAATTGTAGTTTGTCTCATGATCAGGCAGTAAAATACATGTGTCCAGATAAAATTACATTCCATGTAAATATTTTAATCAAAATCCTTGGCTAAAGTCTTATCTAAAGGCTAACAATCCTTATCTAAAGGCTAAAAATAATTATCAAACATTTTGATCATTAGTAATTATATAAGGGAACTTCAAAATGCTTCTGGGAAAGTTCTACTACCTTTTGATTTTATTGTCCTCAAATTCTTTGAAGGCTTCTCATAGATCACAGTAACTTTGTGCTTTTATAACCTATGTCTACAAATTTGATCTCACTGGCACCTTTAGGACTAGCAATATAATTTTAAAACACCTAAAGGAATGACAAGATTTTTGCCTGCATTTTCCATTTCAAAATTTTTATCATTTCCTTCATTGAATTATTTGGCTAACACAAGTGATAATAGTTCTATCAGACACATAAATAAATTATACATAATTCATCTAATTTTGAAATTCATATTTGGTACAAAGGCAGTACCTGCTACCTTTTATCACATTACCTAGCAATCATTTACCTGTAATAGCTTTTTGTTTTAAAATAAAAAGTAGCTTTTTATTTTAATACAGTCATCATATAGATCTTTTACATAAATTTTATGTAACAGAGACATTGCAAAAATAAGTAAAAAAGAATCAATGACTAATGTTATTCTAATTAAATACAAGGGATTTCAAAATGTTCATGAAAAATTATAAAGAAGAG
The DNA here is from genome assembly GCA_004026705.1 of Nesogale talazaci. Lineage (NCBI taxonomy): Eukaryota > Metazoa > Chordata > Mammalia > Afrosoricida > Tenrecidae > Nesogale > Nesogale talazaci. The sequence continues at coordinate 52,516 of PVJH01002678.1, read as the reverse complement.
AAATGGAATTTTCCATATTCTGAAGTCCCATTGTAATTCAACTACCCTGACATGTCAATGTAAATTCATATGATAGTTAAATTCATATGTAACAGGAACAACAACCAAACACATAATAACCTCCTATTCTACTTAAGAACTGTAGGTGGTCTTTTAATATCAACTGGAATTTATATTTACTTTGGAAAGATATGAACATGTTAAAGTTAGAGAATACATAATAAACAATCCAAGGTGAATATGGATGGTATTTGCAATATGGGTTATAATTTTTTTTCTAATGTTGAAATCAGCATCTTGTATATATCTTTTTACAGGCTCCCTGGTTGCACACAGGCTACAGTACTTGACTGCTAGCCAAAAGGTTGGCACTTGGAACCCACTTGCCTGCTGCAGGACTGAACAAGCTGGCAGCAGTCTACAGAGTTAAACATTCCCTACAGAGTTAATCATTTCCTTTAGGCAAAAATTCAAACATTGGGTTGCTGAACAAAGGGTTAACGAAGACTTAAATCTTTTAATATACTTTGTCAAATTGCCACCTAAAATGTTGTCTAAATTTATAGTCCTGACCTGAAATGAGAGTTCACTCTTTCTTATGTCTGGGTCAAAATTGGTTTTATGCTGTGGATCTAATAGATGAAAAAAGTCTCTTACTGTTTGCATTGTTTCTGTGATGTCTGGTAAGTTTAAAGATTTCTTATAAGTTCCATGCCTGTTTTCTCCAGATTTGAGATATTCCTTTCTTTAAAAAAAAGTTTATTAGCAGATCAGTCACATCTCATACAATTCAATAGCTCAATCAGAGTAGACGCTGTGCAGTCATCACCACAATCAATTTTAGAACATTTTCTTCCTTCTAGTAGCTATCGTTGTTAGCTTCTCACTTTCCCCTACCCTCCTTTGTCATGTCCTTAGAGATAATAGTTAATCCAGTTACTGTCTATACAGATTTACCTATCCTGGATTTCAAAACAAGAAACAAAACTACCCTAAAAAAACTTGATGGAAAAGAAAACAGAAAATTATTAACAGGCACAAATATACAGTGGGTCAAAAGAAGATCAAATGATCAGGTATTGTGCTTGGACCAGACGGCATTTGTCGTTATTGACTTGGCAATGGTCTGGTAGCACGGCTGTTCCATCCCTGGACTATGGCCAGAGGGGATTCATCGAAGACTTAATCAATGATACTCTTTTGATGAAGTTTTTAAAAGCATTTTATTTTTCTGTGCTATTTATTTTGTCTTCCATTACGTGTGTTTCCTTTATTATCCTTGGTTGTCTGTGTATGTCCTGCAATAAGGCCTTTAAATGTGTCCCAATTTTCTCTCTATAACATCACACCGTCTGAAAATATGAAGAGTTTCACTCCTTGTTTGCCAGTTATATCCCCTGGATTTCTTTGTGTTGGCTAATGATGTTAGACAAGACTAAAGAATAAAAAGAAGAATAAAGGTGGTAATAGTTAGAATCCTTGTTTATTTCTATGGGGAGATGATCTATATTTTATCTGTCATAAACGTCAAAATAAATTTGCAATTTTTCCTTTGTCTGAGTTTATTTGTGGTATTTTTATCACACAAAAATTTCAACTTGAATATAATAAAAATCATCAGTCCTTTCCCTTACATTAATTTTTACCTGGCTATAATACAATCTAATTTTTCTCAGCAGTGGTTTACTTAAAGATTCTTTTCTTTATTACCAACTTTAGGAAAATTTTATTTGAAGCTCCTGTTTGTGAGTTACCTCTCTATTTTCATTAAAGCTCATAGTATTTTCTCAATATGTAGCTTCAGCCTTGGAAAATTACCACTCATCAACTCTCCAGCTCCTGCTTTTATTCCATTCTCTTATCTTCTCTATAGGAATAAAGCTAGACCTCACTAGACCTCACCATGCCTTGTGTATCCCTTAAGATATTTATTTTTCTGTGATACCATTATTTCCCCTATTCTTGACTCTTGTTCATTTCTACCTATCCTTCAATTCATCTATATCTTAAATCATTACTGCCAGTTTTAATTACAAGTATGTTTTTAATGATCAAACCCTTGTTTGATTACATTAATAACTTTTAGTTTACTGCCATAATTTTCTCCCTTGCTTATGTTGAATTATCCTTCAACATAGAAATCACACCAACTGTGTTAGTTTGGGTAGACTACAGAAACAAGTTCATAAATACATATATAGATATAAGGGAAAGGTTTATATACAAGAGAACTGGAACATTGAGAAAGCATCCCACCCCAGTCCAGTCCAAGGTCATAAGTCTGATATTAGTCTATATGTCTGATACCAGCCTATAAAGTCTCCTTCTGACTCATGAAGCATGTGCAATGACACCAGGACAATCACAGGCCAGTGGGTGCAGAGTCTCATGTATCCAGCTGCAGTAGAAGCATCCCAGTACTGGCAGGGGTCTCCCTATGGCTCTTCATTTCCAGGGCTTAGGGTCCATTAGCAGTATCCATTGGCGGTAGAAGCATCTCAGTGATGGCAGGAGTCTCTCTGTGACTTCTCTATCCCCAGAGGTCTGGTTCCATCAGGCCAAGTCCATGTGGTTTCTCCTCCGGCTCCTCCAGATTCCAGGACTCAGGATCTATCAGCATGCTACCACCTTGTCTTGTCAGTAGACCGACCCCAAGAGACTGAATCTCTGATCTCTCAGCTCCATGGGAGAAATATCAGGAGATTTTCCAGAATTCTCAGAGAAAGCCATGCCCACACAGAGATCTCATTGACTATCCATGCCCACACAGAGATCTCATTGACTATCTCCAGATTGACAGGCTAGACTCCACCCCTACACTGTTAGTCAAATTGGCACCAGAGTACGTGACTGCCACACCAACCAACTAATCAGTCAACCTACCGCCGTCAAGGCGATTCCTTTGAAGGCTATCCAGTATGTTTCCAAGGTTTTGTAAATCTTTATGAAATAGGACAACCTCTTCTTACCACAGCTATTTTAAAGTTTATTATAGCTGCCTTTGTAATAGCATTATCTGAATTTTCCATGGATTTGTTTTTATTGCTTGTGTGTATTTTTTCCCTTCAATTTCATCAATCAAGTCTTAAGTTTTCATATACCTGCTTATATTTGCTTGCATGCTGGACATGGTTAATAAAATAAAATCTCTCGTTGGACAGTTGAGGCTCTGGTGGATATTATATTCCTTGTGAGACAGTTTCTGCTTATTTTCCAGGATCTTCAAGGCTGGGAGCACTAAAAATCCCAAAATATCTAGTGCCATGAGGTATTTTGATTATCCAAATCCAAAGATTTGGATTGGCACAGTAGTTGCAAGGGGCTGAAGCCTACTGGCCACTGGGAGGCTGTCACAGGACTGGGCAGTGTTTTGTTCTGCTGTGCATATGAGTCGGAACCAACTCGGCTACACCTAACCACAACACAAGTGAAGTGTTTGTCCTTGAGGGAGCTTATTACGGTTGTCAGGTGCCTTTGAGTCTGCTCTGACCCATAGCAACCCTCTGCGCTGCAAAACCAAGCCTTGTATGGTCCAGGGCCATCTTCACAATCGTCCCTATGCCTGCGTCCCTTGATGGAGCCTTTGCGCCAATCCAGCTCATCGAGGACCTTCCTCTTTTTCACTGCCCTTCCACTGTACCAAACATGATGTTCTTCTCCAGGGACCGGTCTGCCCGGATGCATAAGATGATGTCCTGCCATTCTTGCCTCTAAGGAACACGCTGGCTTTATTTCTTCTACTACAGGTCTGTTTGTCTTCTCAGCAGACCACGGTGCTTTCAATATTCTTCTCCAAAATCACAATTCAAATGCATTGTGGGAATTGGTAGATCCTTCATTCATGCTTGCTCCTACATTACTGAGTCTTCAGATCTGCAGCTGGAAGTATGAGGCCTTTCTCTTGTTTTAGCTTTGGACTCAGATTATGTTCTACTCCCTTTAATGAAGAGTTCATCCTGGAAACTCACAGGGGTCATCCTTCCTGCCCTAGAGGGTTTCTATGGATGGCAGGGAGTCAATGGCACTAAGTGAGACCTGCGCATCTAAAGTTCTGTTCAGCTCTTGATTCTCTGAGCAGCTGCTTTTGAAAGTGGTAATTACGTTGGGAGGTAAAATTATACATAATGCTGGGTTCACTCACATTTTCTCCTCAGTTCTCCATGATCTTAGGCCCACAAACTTCCCTGGGCTCTTTGAAGCCTTTCGACAGATGATTTGTGAAATATCTTTTCTACATTGTTGTTCTCATCAAGAAAGTGAATGACCTAGTACACCACTAAAAGAAATGGAGCTCCAGCATAATTAAATTTTTTTCCTGCTAGCCTGTTTTTTGGTGAATATAAGCTTTTTAAATTATTTTTAATAGGTGTGTATTTCCTCTTAGAGTTACTTTGCCAAAAGACTTGTGCAAACATGGGTCTCTTTTTCAGCTAATGGAAATGCTTTTCTCTTATTTCTTGGATAATTATATGGGTTCCATTTACTCTGTTATTTCATCCAAGAACACCCATTATCCCTATATTGAGCTCTTAATTTTGCTCTTTCCATACATATATCATCTTCTCAGTCAGAATTTCTCTTTTTTCCTTTGAAAGCCTTTTCAGTGTTGTCCATCCATTCACTTTTCTTAAATTTCACTTCTGTTCTTTAGCAAGGCAAATTTTAATTGGCACTTATGAGTATATATGAGTGTATATTGAAATTTCTTTTAAAACTTTCTTATTCAATTTTTATCTTTTGGTTTTCATCTCAACATAGTTTCACCTTGTGATTTTCTTTTTTTGCTATTAATTTAAAGAGTTCATATCTCTTAACTTTCTTGAACTACTGAGTAACTCGGTGAAATCATCAAATTCTACAATAGATGATCCTCAGGTGATTATTCTTTCTTTGCATTTCCAAAGATAATTATCTTTATATTGAGTTGCAATTTGCCTACCTATAATTTCTAGTTGAGCTACATATTTAATAAAATGTATGTTAAAAAGGAATGATTTTTTTCTGTCCTGAAATTTATAAATAATTCTTAAAACCACCATCAGAAATTTTGGAGCTAATGAAATATTGAGTGATTATATTTGCATTACAGTCTTGGCATTTCAACTCTTTTATGAGTTTAAATGTAGGCAATACTCTAAATGTTGGTAAGTGTAGCGTGCAATGAATTACTTAGTACGGATCTACTCCTAGCTATAGTCTAGACTCTATGACTGTAGTTAGGCACCCTTTCATTTGAGTTGTCTATTATGTGGGCAGGATTAGGCAGGATTAGGGTGGGATTTATCTTGAACCTATTGATAGGGTGCGACTGAAGTTACCACCCTTAGTTTTCTTGGCGTGTGGTCTGCTTCTCACATAAAAGACGGAGATAAAATGTCTCATCTACAGGACAGTTCTCTTTCTCTGGAATCTGCATCTAGATTGTCTTCATCTGGCCTCCAGTTCTTAGGTCTTAAAACAGGAGGTCATCAATGGCCTGATGCACCAACTTCCATAATCTCATATGCTGGAAGTCAGTCATCTGAACTGACAATTGGTGGTCCAACAGCCCTTGCAGCCTCATGAGTCTGGAGAAGCCTTCAGGTTGATGTTTCCCCTACAGATGTGGGAGTTTCCAGTTTCCAGAACTTGATGAACCACTACCTGAATGCGCTGGTAGCCAGCAACCAAGCCTGATCTGATTTATAACCTTATATTGGTCCATAAACTAGCAGCCTGCTGTCTGACCTACCTTTTTTTTGTTCATTAATCACTGCAACCATGTGAATGAGGAGAATGTGCCACACTGACACCTGACCCAATATTTGGGACTTGCCAGCCTCCACAACCATTGGAATCATTCCTCAATAGTTTGTGCATTTGTGAGATATTGCAGCGAATTACAGACCCCTAAAATGAGAGGGATCATACTGAGAGGAGGGGTGGTGCTAGAGATGATGGAGTGGTGCAGCAGTTTGGAAAAGATGGACATTTGGGACAGCTTTATTAAACTCCAGTTCATAAAGATTAGTCTCGCCAGTGTTGTGATGACTCTTTTATAATAAATCATTCATTTAAGTGTTAGCAGTATGCTTTCGTTTCTCTTACATGCTCACCAAACTGTCATTTGTTATTTCCTTGAATAATAAATAAAATTCATTATGAAAGGACATGCGCTGTAATTTCATACAATATTAGAACCCCAAATCAAACTCACTGCCATCATGTTCATTCCCCTGCAGAGATAAAATTTCAAAGTCTGTAAATCTTAGTGGAAGCAGACGGTCTCACTTTTCTCCCAAGGAGTGACTGGTGGGTGTGAACCACAACCTCGTGTGTGGCCGTCCATTGCCTTCCTGCAATTCCAGAAAAAGAAGAGTGGAAGAAATATGCTGCTGCCTGCTACCATTTTGAGAAAAGAGTACAACCTATTTGAAAGAGGCTTGAAGTCGGCATTGGGGGTAGAATGTCCCATTTCATCCATAAATGCTATGTATAATGTTAAGCAACTCATTTGATGTATTTAAATGTAATCCCATTTATATGTGCGCTAATTGTCTCAGCTGCTAAATTGCCTAAACTTTATGTGAACGGTCATATGAAAATATAAGGGAAACACTTTGCATTTGACATAAGAAAACCCTTGTATAAATTCAAGGTGGATTATCAATGCTATTATTTTTACTATGATTGTTATTCTCTACTATGCTTTCTCAAGAAGGTCAAGAGTCTATTAACTTCAGAGGGCTGGTAAGAAAATTCCACAGAGAGAAATCTATTAAGGGTGATGCATCTTCAGAAAATATACAAATAGACACATTTTCTTTCACTTCTTGCTATCCCCTTTAATGAGAAAAGCAAAACAAACAGCTGATATTTGACACCTAGAACAGAGGTTCTTATGAATAAAGTTACTTAAAGGAACTTGTTATTTCTTTATTATTTCTATGTTTTCCTCAAAAATTTTTCAATGATGCCATTTTACATAAAATTATTTACTTCTCAGCAATCCCTGTCACTAGATAGCATGTTACCTGTTTCAGCAAGCATTGGTCCCCATAAGAGGGTAAATCAAAAGGATTGCTACAAAAATCACAGGTTTTTTATTAAATCACTTTATTGGGGGCTCACACATCTTTTTTCACAATACATAAATAAACATACTGTGTCAAGCACCCTCACATATCCACTGATATTATCATTCTCCAATCGTCTGCCTTTTCCCTTGAGCCCCTAGTATTGGCTTTTCCATCCCTTCCCCTCTTCCCCTGCTCTCTCCTCCCCACTAACCCTCAATACTCTATACATTGTTATTGTTCTGTCATATCTTACACTGCCCGACCTCTCCCCCAATCCACTCTTTTGATGCCCATCCTTCAAATAAGAACTTATGTATATATTCTTGCAGTTGATTCTGCCTCTCTACCCCACCTTCTCTCCACCCTTCCAGCAGCTCCAATCTAACCATTGGACTGATGGGGCCCATCCATCTTGGTTTCCCCATATCTCCAGCTCCCCTCTCTACTAGTGTGCCTTCTCCAGTCCATCTGGATTTATAAGGTAGAGTTGGGACCACGGTGGTTGGGGGGAAGGCAGGGAGGAAGACTTCAGGAACTAGAGAAAACTTGTATGCATCACACACTGCCTGGCTGCACCTTGACTGGTCTGTCTCCTCCCCTGGTCTGTGACTTCCCTGTAAAGGGGTGACCAATTACCTACCAGTGGGCCTTAGGTTGCCACCCTGATATCCTCCCCTGGTCTGTGACTTCCCTGTAAAGGGGTGACCAATTACCTACCAGTGGGCCTTAGGTTGCCACCCTGATCTCCTCCCCTGGTCTGTGACTTCCCTGTAAAGGGGTGACCAATTACCTACCAGTGGGCCTTAGGTCCCCACCCTGATCTCCTCCTCATTTGTAATGATGTGATTCTTATTCTTTGGTGCTCGATATCTGCTCCCTTCAGCCTCTCTTGATCACACATGCTGGTGTGCTTCTTCCATGTGGATTATGCTGTTTCTGCTCTGAATGGAGACTCGATTATCTTCAAGTCTTCGAGACTCCAGACATTCAATAATTTGGTAGCTGGGCACCATAATTTCTTCTACTCTGTTTGCCTCTGTATCCATTTGTTTTCAGCGATATCAGGAGTCAATTGGTCCATTGATTTTGATTTTTGTTCTTTGATACCTGATTGTTTCAGCACCTCATGATCGCATAGGCAAGTGAGCTTCTTTTATGGTGTGTTTTGTTGCTCCTGAGCTAGATGGCTGCTTGTTTATGCTCAAGGCTTTAAGACCCCAGGTGTTATATCTTTTGATATCTGGGCAGCACCAGCTTTCTTCACCACTCTTGCTCATGCTCCCACATATCCTCAGTGGGCACCTTGGGGATGTGTGTACACATGAGGAGGTAGAGGGGAGATCAAAGGAAGTTCAAAAGTGAAAGGACAACAGAAGGAATGGGGCACCAATCCACCTGGAGGGAAGTACTGGTCTTGTCTCCACAGAAACTGGAGTGGGTGAGCAGTCCCTACTACAAGTTTTTATATTAAACATAAAACATCAAAATCTGAAGCTATTGTTGTAAACCCTCCATCTAGACCTGAAAATATGCTTTCACCTCTCTAACTTTTCCTCAAAGAATTCCTCATCAAAGTGGCAGTTTGAGCATCTTTGAGTGACTCTGTCATATTCTTTTTAAGTGTCATTTGAGATTGAGGAGCAAAAAGAAAGAATAAGATTTAGGATTGTGGGGTGGATGTGGTAAGATACCTAATGAAATACTCATAGGATAGTGCTGGAAATCCTGGAAGAATGAGCAGATACATGGTCAGGATGAAAACAAACTGCTCAGTACAACTTTTTTTTGCCCCCCCCCCCCGACCAATATAGTTTTTAATTTTCTTAAAATGTCTATCTAATAAGACCTTGTGATTGCCATGTGTCCTTTGAAAAAAATCTATCAAGATTATCCCTTCGGTATCCCCTCAAAAGACAGTCATCATAACTTCGTGAACTGATCTGTCTGCCTTGAATGTCACATGTCCAACAGATTGCCTCAGAAACAATTGCAAACCCAAGCCTTGACCACCCCTGGTTATAATTCAATTTGTTTCATAAAACCATTGTCATTCAGCACAAGCTACAGTTCAGGGGGTGGGACATGTCTAATCAGAGCATCCAAGAGCAAATGAAGCGGGAGGAAGAGAGATTGGAACACATTCTGGCACACCAAGTCTTGAGGACAAAATTCCTGCTCAGAGCAGCCAATGAACAGAGAGGATCATAGGACCAGACCTACTATGAGACATGATGTTCATCACTGACCCATAGTGCCACAGGGGACAACACTGGAGACACAGTGCATGAATTGCGGCCTATCTGACCCCACCACACATTAAGGGTGTGCAACTGAACAGCAAGGGGAAAAGAGCAGCAAATTCCCCAGGGAATACTAAAAAATGGACTTTGGGGTCAGGGTGTGGCATCCCTTCAGACTGGACTGGAAAACGCTCCTAAAGGTCAACAAACAGACCTTGAACTATTTACAGACATTTTCTTTTCTTTTCTTTTTTTGGGGGGCAGTGGGAGCTAACAAACCCAGGGATAAGGGAAAAACAAATGATCTAAAATCGATGGTGAGATGAGTGTAGGAGGCTTGGTAGGGCTTGATAAGGGCAATGTAACCAAGAGGAATTACTGAAATCCAAATGAAGACTGAGCATGACAGTGGGACAGGAGGAAAGTAAAAGGAAATAGAGGAAGGAACTAGGAGACAAAGGGCATTATAGAGGACTAAATTCAGGCATGTACCAAGGTAAATATATTTATATTTAACAATGGGGAAAGAGATCTATGTGCATATATTTATAGGTTTAGTATTAAGGTAGCAGGTGGACATTGAACCTCTACTCAAGTATTCCCTCAATGCAAGAATACTTAAACTGGCATTCTATGATGCTCACTTTCCTGACATGGTCGCTGAAGACAAACAGGTGTACAATAAACATGGTAAAAAAGGCTGATGGTGCCTAGTTATTAAAAGTTAAAGCATCTGGAGACTTAAAAACTTGAAGATAACCAGTGGCCACCCAGCTGAGAAGCAACAAAGCCCACATGGAAGAAGCACACTAGCCTGTGTGATCACAAGATGTCAATGGGATCAGGTATAAGGCATCAAAGAAAAAAAGATCATATCATTGCAAATGAGGAGTGGAGAGTGGAGACCCAAAGCCCATCTGTAGACAACTGGGCAATCCCTTACAAACAAGGGTTACAGTCAAGGTGTGGTAGAGCAACTTTTCTCTACGACTTTTCTCTAGTTCTTTAATGTTTTCTTCTCCCCACTACCATGATCCCTATTCTACTTTACAAATCTGGCTAGACCATAAGAGGTATACTGGTACATATAATGGCTGGAAGCACAGGGACAGATAAAGGACAGATAAACTCAGGACCAATAATGAGAATAGCGATACCATGAGGGTAAGGAGAATGTTCCTTACCCATGAAGATAAGGGAACTGATCAAAATTATATACATATAATCAATTCCTTGAGGTACAGACAACTGAAAAGTGAGTGAAAGGAGATATTGAACATTGTAAGACAGGAAAAATAATAATTTATAAATTATCAAGGGTTCATGAGGGAGGGAGGGTGGGAGTGGAAGGAGAAAAAATGAGGAGTTCATGCAAGGACTCAAGTGGAAAACAAATGCTTTGAGAAAAATGATGTATAAGTGTGCTTGACATGATAGATGGGTGGATTGATTTTGATAAGAGTTGTACGAGCCTCCAATAAAATTATTTTTTAAATAAATAAAATATTTAAAAAAATCATTGTCATTAGCTTCAGTCTTGCTTAAAAGGCTGATGCAAGATGGACTTTTTGAACTGATTGTTTTACTCTTAATACCTATACTCTTGATACCTATCAAGCTGAAATATTTCTGAAGTCAAATTGTTCACAGAAAACTGAGAATGTTGGGGCTGAGCTCCGGTGATGTAAGTGGTTGAGTGCACGACTGCGGCCCATGAACTTGGCTGTTCAATTCCAGCGGCAGCTCTCAGAAGCAGCACTGGGTGGCTTCCATAACCACCAGAGTGCAGTGATGTCCCCCACCCCCTCAAAAAAAAAGATAGAAAGAAAACTGAGAATGTCAAACCACATGAGATCTGAATTCAGTAGCTATCACAGCCATGGTAAGTCTAAGAGTTTCTGGATTCTGTCCATAGGTTTGTTCCAGAGCAGTGGTTCTCAACCTTGCTAGTGCCTTGTAGATTTTTTTTTAATATAGCTTTAATATAGCTCCTCATGTTGTGGTGATACCCCCCCCACACACACACATAAAATTATTTTCACTGCTACTTAATCACTGTCACTTTGCTGCTGTTATGATTTGGGCAACGCCTGTGAAAGGGTCGTTTGACCCCCGCCGGAGTCATGACCCATAGGTTGAGAACTGTGGTTCTAGAGGTTAAGGGCCTTCCCTGAAACACCTGGTCTATGTAAAAGCTGCTTTTTTTCCTGTGGAACAGCATTCTTTTAAACTGTTTGCAAAACTTCAATGATTTAGGAAGATTTCCACTTGAATTTTGTTAAAAACTTGACATTAGATTTGACTTCAAATCTCTTTTCTTAAGGTGGCCTTATAAGACTAAGACAAATGTGTTACTGAGAAAACTTGCTCCTTGTTATCCACTGGTCACAGAGACATCTTTAAACATGTTTTCTTTGGATGAAACCCATGCATGGATGAACTTGAACGCTAGTAAAAATATATTTGACTTACCCTCATTGTGCATGATAGTTACTGGTCACATGCAGGATCAAGTGCATCAAGGATACACACAGCAACACCAACAGTCCCTTAAAATTTTAGAGGTTTTCTTAGGTTCTAGTTGTTTACCTCTGGGTAATAAAAATCATTGTGACATAGGTTGCATTTCCTTCCTTTGTTTATATTGTATGTCTCATAAGGGACCAGTTGCTGACCAGACAATTTTAACTCAATGCAAAGCTATGTGTGTCAGAATAGGACTGTGCTCCATGTGCTTCAATGGCTGATTATTTGGAACTTGATTGGAAGACTTCTCGCAAGGTCACTCTGGACATACTTGACCTACCAACCTTTCAGTTAGTAGGCAAGCATTTAACATTTACATCATTCAATAATCCACAACTCTGAGAAGATAGTTAAAAGCTTCTGTCTTGCATTTTCATATATAGTAATGGAAACCATTATAGTAATGGAAGCTAAATCTATTAGTTAGATTTTCTTGTTGTTAAATTTACGGACCTTGACTTCCCTATCCTCTTGAAATGATACACACAAAGTCTTTCCAAATGAGCTAGTAACAGTGACTTTGGTGATTCATTTTCTGAAGCAAATTGTCTTCCATAATTGCATGTTTGGGAAATTTCTGCATAGAAAACATTCTCCCATTCAAAGATCTGAAATGATTTCCCTTCTGAACCTGTAACCTAGTGTTCACTAAATTGCATGTCTGCTGATTAACTGGGATTTCACTAAGAGAAAGCATGCATTGTAATAACTAAAAAATCTACAGAAGAGGAGAGGAATTTTTACAGAGAGAAAGTTTGTTCATTTGATCTCATCTACTTCTCTTACTCCCTCCTGAAACTTGAGAGTAGACAGTTTGAAGTCATGAGTCCTTTGGAGTTTCCCCATTGGCCCGTAACTCTTCGCTGAACCATAGTGATCTGTACTCACAAATGAATTCTTCTGAGAAAGCAGAAGGAGGGTAAATAAGATGCACCACCATGACTGAATCATCAGTGCAGCAAAAACCTTTTGAACACAAACTCTCTGTGAGACACAATGCTAGCTAGGTGGGGGTGAATGGAGAAGAAGCAGAAAAAGGAGGTAATCCTGGGTCTTTTACTGAAAGTCTAGTTTTTTTTTCCCTTGAGGAAACCAAATGTTACTCAGAAGGAGACTCAAAATAAAACATGGAAGTCTACCAACTGAGCCACGGATGCTAAGAAGGCACTCCGGGCTCATGGAGAAATGCATCTCTAACTATTAACTTGGCAGCTTTGGGGTCCATGTGTGCACGAAAGTGCGTAGCCATCATCTTAGCTGACATTTGAGTGGCATGTGCTAATCCATAACATTCTTGTACAGGCATCATTATATTTTATACTCATATGACTTTTCCACAGCTGAGCTATGTGACCCTGAGCAAATCATATAATCTCTATACGCCTTATTTCCTTATTTGTAAGTATGGAAATAACAATAGTGTCTGTCTCCTAAGACTGCTCAGGAGATTAAATAAACATCTCGCTTAAATTACTGGCACTGGAAATGATAACACATTGCTCAGAGACATTAAAGAATACCTGAATAAATAAAATTTTCATCAAATGAAATGGTCAATAATGCTAAGATTCTAATTTGTTCCCAAGTGATCTTATTCAATGAAATTGAATATATATTCAATGAAATTCCAATTAAAAATTTTCCAGAGGTTTTTGTTAGAAACTGCTTTAAGCTACTCTGACAATTTATATGACAAGACAAAGGTCTGGGAATTGTGAGGAAAATCTTAAAGAAAGGTAAAGTTGAAGGACCATTCTAAAGCTCAAGTCAGATAAACACTTTGTGGTATAGATTAAGCCCCAAACCAAACCCACTGCAACCTCTCATGGGAATCATTGTCGACTTTGAAGACCTGTCTGGTGGTGCACAGGAGCCCTGATGGTGCAGTGGTGGCATGAGGGGTGTGATCAGCAGTTTGAAACCAACAGCAGCTCCACAGGAGAAAGACTGGGCATCCTACTCCAATCACCCGTTACCATCTCAGAAGCCCACGGGGAGTTGCTGTGAGTCAGTACTCACTGGATGGCAGTGAGTTTGTGTTTTGTGGTTTTGTTTTGTTTTGTTCTGTTTTTTGAAACCACACTTTGTTTTCTGGAAATGAGGAGGATTTGATATACTTGCTGAGGAAGATCAAAGATGGCAGCCTTTAGTATGAATTATACCTCAATGTAAAAAAAACCCAGAATGCTTACAACTGGACCAAAAGGTAACATCATGATCAATGGAAAAGGGATTGAAGTTATCAAGGATTTCATCTTGCCTGAATTCACAATCAAGGTTCAGCAGCAATCAAGAGATGGAAAAGTGGGTTGCATTAGGTAAAGTTGCTGTACAAGACCGCGTTAGATTGTTGGAATGTAAGGTTGTTACTTTGAGAACTAAGGTGTGCCTGATCCAAACCATGTTTTTTTTACATTGCCTCATATGCATGTGAAAGTTGGACGTAGGATACAGATGAATAAGAATTGATTTGTTTGAATTCTGGAGCTGACAAAGAATGTTGAAAGTACCATAAACTTCCAAAAGAACAAACAAATCTGACTAGGAAGAGTACAGCCAGAATGGTCCTTAAAGACAAGGATAGGAAGACCATCTCACATACTTTGGACATGTTAATAGAAGAGATGGCCTAGAGAAGGCCATCATGCTTGGTAAAGTAGAGGGACAGTGAAAAAGAGGAAGGTTTTCAACAAGATTGATAAAGTGGCTGCAGCAATAGGATCAAACATAACAAGAATTGTGAGGATGACACAGAACTGGCCAGTCGTTCAGCTCTGCTGTACGTAGAGGGACTATGGATCAGAAGCAGCTCGATGGCACCTAACAATTGTTTGGCTGAAAAGTGATCTTCAGGAATGGGTTCAGTTCCAGGTCTAAAAGGTATGTAAGGGCCATACATACTCTTGAAGGTATTGGTGGGCCAATCTCTACTAGACCAAAAAGGCTTGTCTTCTTTATGCATATTGGTACTGTTACATACACACTTATACAAGCATTATTTTAACAGTACCTGGTCCTTAGTAAGCAGCATTTTCACTCTTATTTGTAAACCTCTATGGAGCACATGGCATACTGTGGGGTGCAAATGTCTGCGTTTTGACTTCCAGCTGAAAAGTTGGTGGGTTGAACTGAAGTGGCTTAGAAAAAAGGCATGGCGACCTCCTTTCAAAAAGAAGCTCCCCAAATCTTAGGAAACACATTCCTGCGCTAACACTGGGGTCGCCATGAGTGTGAATTGACTCTATGACAACTGATAAGGTGGTTTAGTGTATGAAGTAAACAGAATGAGGAATGATATCTTATTTCCCAGAAATAGACACTAAGTTTGACTTAACTCATTGACTTAACTTGCAAAACTGACAATGAAAGGAATGCATGGTTGAGCTGTGTTTTTTGACACTGGGTCTAGATCATATGATACTGCTGTCTTCTTGGTGATATTCTTCCAAAGGGGGCAGAATGCTGTGAGTTCCTTCTTTCTGCTTCTCACATACCAGAACTAGTTCTCTGCTTTGCCTGCCTGGTGTTGGGAGGTCTCACCCATCTTCTACTGCTCAGGGGAAGCAGTCAGGCAAAGAGAGGAAGCACACCCAAGTTTTGGACAGAATCCTTCACAGTAATTGTTACAAATTAAAGATGTATTTACAACTATGTACAAATTGCTTAGAAGCATGCATTACTATAATTACTCACAATTACAACTTGGTCTATTACAAGCCCAGAACACAGGGGTTGAGAAAATAACGGGGTTTTGCACAGTATGTGCAATACATGCCCTGCTTCCTGAACTCCCAGCCCTGTCTGTGATGGGACTCCAGTCAGTGGAGAAAACAAGCAGAAGGAGAATAATCCACTCTACTTTAAGCCCTTCTCATGAATCCCTTTCTGCAATTCCATTTCCAATTTCTAAAAGAACAAATGTGGCTTTTGCTATTTGATATACTATGAGCTGAACAGTTCTTATGGGCAGCCATAGGTACTACTCGTAACCTCACCTCAGACATCCCTGAGATAGTGTGTTTGTCTGGGTTGGCTGCAGTAACAAATCTAGAGACACTCATCTGTGTGTAAGAAACAGCTTTATAGCAAAGAGCAATTGTCTATTTCAAAAGCATTCCAACCCAGTCAAGTTCAAGCCCACAAGACTGAAACTAGTCCATAAAATCCACTTTAGACTCACCCAACACTTACAATGATGCCAAATGCAGGAAAATCACAGGCCAGTGGATAGAAAGTCTTGTGGATCCAGTGGTAGTCGAAGCATCTCAGCACTGGCATGGTTCTCCATGTGGCTCTTCCAGTTCCACAATTCTGGCTGCCATCAAAGTGGCTTCATGTGGTTTACCAACAGGAACCTGAAGCAGAGAGAAAGAAGGAGAGACCTGCCTCCCTGGAGAAAGAGAAAAGGTTCCCAGAATCCTCAATAGAAGGCCAAGGAGTCATCATGACCCCAAGAAGAAAGGTGAGACAGCCAATGAGCACCCTGGTGAGCCTAAGTGAGGCAGCCTGCATGGAGTTGACCAAGACCTGACCAGATGAAAATATGACTTTTGGATCTCTGAATTGGTGAAAATAGCTACTGACTTTATGGATAGACTATCCTGATTTGGTTTTGCTTATGGATGCACACTCACCAAGTTCCAACTGGAATGAATATTTTTCATATCAAAGAATATGATCGTCTCCTCAGAACACTGGGTCGATGTAAGTGGGCTGTATAGAAATTGGATACCCAAATTTGGGCAGAAAAAGGCATTAAGTGGCTGGCTTACAAACTTTTATAGATTGGGTAATATGTTTAAGAATTATAGTATTATGACGTAAGTATTCACATAACTGCAATTATTAAGTATACAATTTTCTTTCACTTATAGAATATTATGTCTAAATGAGGTTGGCACATTTTGAGTTGTGTGCATTTTAGTTTTATCCAGTTAGGCACAAATATGATTTCTATTATTGATTTGCTTAAAAATTACGTATGGCTAAAACGATGTATAAAAGTATCAGGTTGACAACGGGTAGTCTGTGGCAGTTAAATAATCTCATGTCAACTTGAAGATATTAAGAGTAAAGGGTCCAGTTTAGCCTGTCAATAAGGTCACAGCCTGATGATGTCTCTCTAGTGCCTCTCTCCCAAGGAACAATAATGTGTTAATCTGGATTGACTAGAGAAATAAATCCAGAGACACTCCTATGTGCATGAGAGAGAGTTCTTATCTCAAAGAGCAATTATATACTGAGAATGCATCCCAGCCCATTCCTGATCAAGTCCATAAGTCCAATATTAGCCCATATATCCAAAAGTAGTCCGCAGAGAGTGAGCCTTTGTGGGTTTCTGATATCGTAACTGCTTACGGGAATAGGATGCCTAGTCTTTCTCTTGCTGAGCTGCCTGCCGGTGGTTTCCAACAGCCAGTCATGCATATTGCAGCCCAATGCCACCACCAGAGCTCCATATGCATATGTATTATGTTATAGGCAGCATATATATGATATAACAAATCATATGTAAAATATTAGATAAAATGTAATTATCATTGTATTTATGTATACACATGTATAACCCACTGCCATCCAGTTGATGCCAACTCAGATACCCCCCAGGACAGAGAACTGCTCCCATCGCATTTCCAAGGCCGTAACCGACATGAGCAGCCCTGGCAGCATAGTGGGTCACACACTGCGCTGCCAACCACAAAGTCAACAGTTTGAAACCTGCTCTGCAGTGGAGAGGAGAGGTTTTCCAGTCCTGGCAAGAGCTGCAGTTTTGAAAGCCTGCAGCGGCAGTTCTACTCTGTCCCGTCGGGTTCTGTGAGTAGGAACCGGCTAGAAGGTAGTGAGCTTATTTTTAGTGTGACCCTTCGTGGGAGCAGATGGCCACATCTTTTTCCTGCAGAGCAGCGTGTAGGCTCAAAAGGTTAGCCCTTCTCCATGAACAGTGGAGCAGTTAAGCTGTACTTCCCAAATAACCAGCCATCAAACACCGATAGATCACAGTTCAACTCTGACATTCATGAGGTAGCTATGAATCTAAATCGACAGCTTTTTTTTTTGTTTGGGTGTATTTAGGTGCTTAACATGCACATAGATATTTTTAAATACACATGTACCTGCAAAAATGCTTTTACGAATGCCTAGTGTAGTGGTTCTCTCAACCCTTCTAATGCCAGGACCCTTTAATGTAGTCCCTCATGTTGTGGTGACAGCCCCTCCCCAACCATAAAATTATTTTTGACGCTACTTCATAACTTTCATTTTGCTACTGTTGTGAATCAGGTGGCATAGGTTGAGAACACTGACCTAGTGAATAGTAAACACTCAGCTGATGTACCTTCCCTTCATGATCGGTGTTGGAATCCTGTGGTGCAGAGGGAGTAATGTCATCCTATTTCACAGACAGCGGATCAGATGTGGTTGAGGATTTCTGGAAAGCTATTCATTCATCAAGCTATGTTGGGCCTGTTTTAGGGATTTGGAATTCACCCATTAGCAAAACAGATGAATAATAGTGTGAGTTAATAGTCTGACGTGTTTCATGGTGTTTTCGGAGGTGGTAAATGTTGTGGAGAAACACAGAGCATGGTTGAAGGATTGAGAGCACAGGTCAGACCAGGGAGGGAATTAGTCAGTGGGGTCTCAGGGAAGGGGTTATTTCACAGAGGCTTCTAGAAGGCAAGGGAAGAGTCATAAGCCTATGTGGGAAAGAGCCTTCAGGGAAGAGAACCAGCTGGCGAGAAGACCCGGGGGCAGGTGCATAGCTACTATTTTTCAAGGAAGAGCCTGGGGAGAGGTGAGGCTGGTGCTGGCAAGGGGTAGGGGAGCAGTGGGAGCTCAGGTTGTGTGAAAACCACACGGACACCATTTACAAGGTGTGGGAAGAAATGATCCTTAGAGAGCTTTATTGTTTTGCATTTTGTAAACTCCAAAACCCAAACTCACTGCCATGGAGTCAGTTCTGACCTTTTAGGACAGGGTAGCCATATCCCTGTAGTTCTGTTTTTGAGCCTGTAACTCTTTATGGAAATGGAAGGCCTCATTCTCCCTTGGGAACTCCTTGGGCATCTGAGGGCTTTGAACTGCTGACCTTGTGGTTAGCAACCCAGTTCATAGCTATACCACCCCCAGAACTCCTTTTGGGCTTTCAGGCTGCTATGATTCCAAGGTATGAGAGCAGAGTGGAGAAGGTGATGTTTGTGCTTCTGGGCATGTCATTATCTAGAAACAAAGCACCAAGCTGAAATGACTTGGCAAACTCTGAACTGAAGTACAGGTTTTTTTGTCAAAAAATCCAACCCCGCTTCATGCCCTTGCCCAAGAGTCCTTGGGCTCTGGGCATGACTGCGGGTTGAGTGAACTGCTATTCTTACTAAGCTTCAGTCTGAAATATATATTCTTTCTCATCTCCTCTCCCTTTCTTCCTCTTTCCCCCTTTCCTTCTCCCTCCCTGAACCAGGGGGAAAGGTACAGGATTTATTTTTGTTCTTTTGTGGCAAGGCTGAGTTATTTTTATCTTTATAAATTATTCTCACTTTTAAAAAATATCTCATTTAAGAGGATATATTTCTAAGTGACTCGGGTTATACATATTTCAAGAGCCACCCTCGGGGGTCAGCTGAGAGCCTGCCTGGCATGAAAGTTTCCTCCCTGCTGTGATACTTGTGTGGCCTCACAAGCCAGGGCAGTAACCGGATCCCAGAGAGAGTGTCTGCAGACATGGGTGCGATGGTGGAGGATTCATATAGGAAGGGGGGTGTGAGAAAGAGCCTAGCTTCTACCTACCCAACTTCCTCCTAGGTTTCTTGATAATTACCTACTGCCAATTACGTACTGACTTTTTCAGCTTGCAATAATTTTGTAATTTCTGAGGCCAAATGGCCAGGCAGAATAGTATGGAAGAGGGCAGCAAAAGTCCTCTCAAGTTAATCCTCTCACAGCTTTTTTATGGGCAGTTCTTCTGAGTTGATCCTTTCTAGAGAGGTTGACACCTTTTTCATATCTTAGATACATCAATATGGACTGAGAACATTTAAACACTTGAACAAACCTCTGAACCTGATAAAAGAAGATGCTTTGGATTCATACAAAATGCATTATTGATTCTAAAAATGGCTCTTACTAGTGGACATTATACTTTTAAAAATAATTTTTATCTATCATGCATTTAAAATGTCACTTTTTTCTCTAATCATGTTGAAAAAATGGATTTCTGATGTGGTGGTGGTGGTGGGGGAGATAGGAAAATGTGAAAAGAGGAAACAAAAAATTAAAAATTGACCACAAACTAAAAAATAATGATGACAATGGTCAAATGTAACAGCCATTAATTATCATGCTTTAACTATGTATTAAAGAACCCTAGTGGCATCGTGGGCTACCCACAAAGTTTTGACAGTTCAAAGCCACCAGCTATTCTGAGATCTGCTCCCATCCAGAGTCACCCACTCAGGAACCTGGGCAGGGTCACTCTGAGGTGGAATGGTCTCCAGGCCATACGTTTTGGTTTTCAGTTTGATTTTGTGGTCTCAACCAGGAACAAGATGAGGCTGTCTACTCCTGTAATGATTAACAGTCTTACAAACACCAAGCAGCAGTTCCACCCTGTCTTGTCAGGTTGCTACCATTCAAGTGGACTTAATGACCTTGAGTTTATTTTACAGTCTCATTAACACACCAAAGGGAAGTCTCTTCCAAAATGGGATTGCCTTTACAGGTATTGGAATCAGGATTCCAGCACATACTTGGGTGGACACAATTCAGTCCATAATTTAGGGCTGAGCCCCCGTGGCATAAGTGGTTGAGTGCGGGACTGCAGCCCACGGGCTTGGCGGTTCAAATCCAGTGGCGGCTATCAGGAGCAGCACTGGGTAGCGCCCACGATCACCAGAGGCAGTGATGCCCCCCCAAAAAAAAAACACAAAACAAACAACAACAACAAAAAACCCAAACACTTAGTTAGTTATACTATATTCTTTAACCTTCCAAGTAGTGGCAACAACCATTGTCCCCATTTTTCCAAAGATTCGTTTAGTTCTGTAAACTAAACTTTAGAGCCGTGACAAGTCCGACAAGAACTCCCCTGAGCCAGTGTGCTGTAAGTCTTTGGGGAAAAGGGTAAATAATGGAGTGAAGGAGTGGGAAAGGCAGTGGGACAAGGAGCAGGAACTATGCAGATAAGGAGACAGAAAGCAAGACCCGTCCGGATGCTGGAAGCCGCTGCTGTGGGGTCAGTTCTGCCTCACAGCAGCCCGATGTAGCCTTTCTAAGACTGTAAGTCTTTACAGGAGCAGACAGTCTCATTTTCTAGGGAGGAGTCACTGGTAGTTTTGAATGACCAGCCATTCCATTAGCAGCCCTACTACACAACACCATTAAAAATTAATGTCATTTTTGGAATCTCCGTTAGGTTATATTTTCAGATATATTTCAGATATTTTCCTCACCTCCACTCCGGTTAAGAGGTCTTATATTTATCCACAGCTTTTGAATCAGTAGCAAGGTGAATTGTAAGCTAAGGGAAGCTAAGAAATACTCCTGATGTGAGGCACAACTCAGGGGTGGGGGGTGGGGGGAGGTTAATACTGGGAAAGCCAGGTGTTGCTTCCAGAACAGGGCTAGGTTCTGGTGCTCTGGCAGGTCATCAGAGCTTGGTAGACCCATTCAAAACCTTATAATGGGAGGAGTGTGACTGTGATTTTGGCAGAGTGGAATACTTGATAGGGATCTTTGGGTCACAGTTTTTGTAACTCCCATCAGATGATTGCGTGTGAAAGTCTAGAGAAGGGATTGATGGGTTTTGCTATCATGCTTCGTTGAAAGTGAGCCCTCACAAGAAAGACCTGGGGAATCTCACAACTATCAAGGAAGAAAAGTTGCAGTAAGGAATGTGCTTTGGACATTGAGTCCCTGGAGAAGCTATGGCAGCAGATGTGGAAGTAAGAGCAGTAGCATGAGGTAGAGTGGAATGGCTGGCTTTCGGTCCCACAGAAAGAGCTCAGTGCCTTCAGATAGGACGCTGGCTGCCAGCATGAGTTGTCCTTTGGGTATTTATCATCACTAAAGACAATTTGTAGCACTTGATAGAGCAATGCAGAGCAAAGATTCTTTGTGGTTCAGTCCAAGGACCGGAGCAAGAGGAGGTGCTGTATCATGACCACTTCTGGTCCTGACTTGCAACCTGCTGACATCCTTCAGAAGAGCCTGGTTAGCGTAGTGGGTCATGGTTGGGCTGCTAACTGAAAGGTTGTCAGTTTGAAATCACCAGCCCCTCACTGGGAGAATGACGAGGCTTTCTACCCCCATAAAGAGTTATTGTCACAGAAACCCACAAGGCCAGTTCTGCTCTGTCCCATAGGATCCTTATGAGTCAGAATGCACCCGGTGGCATTGGATTTGTTTGTTTCGGAGGAAAGGAGTCCCTAAAAAGCTCCAGAATCATGAGCACTGTCCATGTGTGGCCACTGCAATGGATTATCAAACTCAAGAGAGAAGCTTAGAATGCTGTAATAGGGACCACTGGTGTCAACACTTTGCAAAAGGTTAGGAGGATGGAAGCATAACTGATCTTCATCTTAAAGGATTTGGCCTTCGACTGGTGATTCTCACCTTCTACTTTGTGATGTCAGAGAAGGTTAGATGGTATTCTCACATCTGCCATGCTGACACAAAACCCGGTATATCCATCCTATGGTGAATTGTCATCTCTCAGTTTTCTTTATGTTTCTTGGCTGTCTCTCCATCCCTACCTTCATCCATCCATCTAGTCTATTTATCTTCATCTCTGTAGATGGTTCCCAAATCTAAATTGCTACAACCCATAATTGGACATTTATAAAATGATGACTTTTTTATTTTAACTTTTGATACTGATTTGAGTACATAGAGTAAGTTAGTTTTAAATTCAACAATTCAGCACATTTTATTCTGTGACATTGCATGAAATCCCCATAATGTAACAGTGCTCTTCCTACTTCTTCCCAGTTTTTTCCTTTCCATCCTTTTGTTTGTTTGTTTGTTTATTGCTGCTGTTGTTGTTTGGCATCACTGCCTTCTGGTGGTGGGAGTAGGAGGCCCAGCCTTGCTCCTGTAGAGCTGCTGCTGGATTTGAACCTCCTTTTCTTTCTTTTTCCCTTAGTTTCCCCCCTTCTGTTTCATTTTCCTCTTATCTCTCTTCCCCCTTAATTTTGTCTATCAGAGATTTTGTATCTTTATAGCATCCTTTTCTTTTTCTATTGCCTTGCTTTTATTTTCCTCCCCACCCCATCCTTGTTTTAAGTTATCCATTTCATTTTGTTGTTGTTGTTGTCGTCTTGTTTTTCTATCACATTTATATTTTTTCTTTTTGGTTAATTATTTTATTTTGTTGTTGTATGCTTTTACTTTTTCTTTGTTTCTTTTTGCTTGCTTCACTTGGTGGAAGAGAGCAACCATGCTTCACAGGCATCCACACCTGCAGTTCCTGTAGCCACCTACTCTAGCTGAGGGCCACCACTTGTTCTGTATCATCTAATAAAGAACAGATGGTAGTCAACACGAACTCAATCAGCCCTCAGTCACACTACAGGAATCACAGAGAAGTTTGCATATATGCCTATTCCCTATCACACTCACAAGAAAATAGGCGATGTACACTAAGAACACACAAATATACAATCACCAACCAAATACAAGTAAAAGACATCATGGACTCATGGAGACTACAAATAATTTCGGTTCATACAAATAAATAAGATGGAAAGTCTCAAACAAGTGACCAAAATACAAAGCCAGAATATCTTCTTGAGCAAGAAATGACATTAAGACTACCTAATAATGAATTCAAAAGAATACTTTTGGGGTACCTTCAATAGATTGGGAGAAAAATCCAAAAAGTTGCATGTAAAATTAAGGGAAAAGCATAAAATTTAGAAGAATTCAGGAAAATATTACAGAACTGACAAAATAAGTGAAAATTTAGAAACCACATGAAAACAACAAATAACTATCCAGAAAAATGAATGCTAAGATTCAATAAATAGTTGTATTGAAATGGCAAAGGAATATAGCTGAATCAATGGAAGACAGAATTTGTGAGACCAAAAACATACCTCTCCAAACAAGTTATGCTCAGCAGTGAGACAATTAATGGTACAAAAAGAAAAAGAAACACAGAAACCCAGTGATTATGTGGGACACTATCAAAAGAAATAATTTTGTGTGATAGAATTCCAGAGAAGGAAAGGAGCTAAAAAAACAACAATAACAACAATGAATAGGGAAAACTGACTGACTCATTGGTAGAAAACTTTCATGAAAGGAGAGAAAACATACATTCAAGAAGCTTCATGGCTGAGCCCTGGTGGCGTAGTGGTTGAGTGTGGGACTGTGGCCCACTGGCTTGGTGGTTCAAATCCAGCAGCAGCTCTCCAGGAGCAAGGCTGGGCCTCCTACTCCCATCAGAGGGTAGTGATGCCCCCCCCCCCCAATACAAGAAACTCCACAACTGCCATTGAGTAAATCATGACTCAAAATGATGCAGTGGGACAGCATAAAATCACCATCACAAGTCACGACTTTACCATCAAACTTCACCAAACCCTATACAAGGGACTTATGCTAAGAGCATGAGGGAGAAACACACAGATAAAAACAACACATTACTTATAAAAGGAAATCAAATAAGAGTAAGCTCTAATTGTTTGGGTACACATCATAAAGCCAAGAGGATCATGAGATGATGTATATAAACCTCTGAGAGAAGAAAGAAATCTAAACCACTAATTATACAGAGAGCCAAATTATCCCTTAAATATAAGGGCAAAATTAAAATGTATCAAGATAAATAGAAATAGAAGAAATTAAAAAAAAAACACCAAAAGTGATTCAACTTTACTAGATATACTAAGAAATATTTTATGGGCAGAGAACCAACAATAGAAGATAACAGCCTGAGATGAACACATATGAAAATACTATTGAGATGTCATCATATGTTATGTCTCTAAAGTAAAATAAACCCACAAAATTGAAAATAGAGCATCAGCGATATCAATCTGTAATGCAGACGACTATAATGTAAATATTTAGTTTTAGAACTTTCTGATCTAGAGAAAATCAAGTAAATTTCAAGATAGGACAGACTGTTTTAAAGTCGGGAAGAAATGAATAAAATACAGGCCAACCTCAAAATAAAAATGTATGATAATAAAGATTTAGTTAACACTGAAACAATAGCAAAAAAATAAAATGGTAAGGAAATTTACAAGAAAAGTGAATTCTGCACAGAAAATTGTTTGGAATAAAAAAAAAGCAGCATCACAAGAAAACACAAAAAATACAACGACAACCATAAACTCATACCTATAAAAATAATAAATGTAAATGAATTAAATATACCAGTTAGGAGACAGAAAATAAAAGAATGGATAATAAAACAAGAACTATCAATATGCTCTATAAAAGATGCTCACCTTAGTCATAAAAGCACAAAGAGACTAAAGATCAAAGTCTGGAGAAATTATGTCAAGATAATAGCCATTAAAAAACAATAATAACAGTATTAAGTCCTGATAAAATAGATTTTAAGACAAATAAGTCTAAGAGATAAGAAAGCACATCATATGTTAAGGGTTAATTGATTAAGAGGATGTAGTCATAATACTTATCTTTGCACCCAATGAAAGAGCCTGAAAATACAAAAATCAAGGTCTTACAGAATTGGAGAGAAATAGACAACTTTAAATAATAGTAGGAGATGTTAATGCACCACTTTTAGTGAAAGTCGGAACAAGAAAGAAATTAAACAAAATCCCCAAACAATTATACAACACAATCAGCTGACATGACTTCATAGATATATACAGAATAATCTATATGGAACATTCTTCAGAAAAGACCATAAGTGTAGGCCACCAAGAAAGCCTCAATAAATTTTAAACACTGATGTTTTAAAACACCTACTCAGATCACAAAAGTAGAACATTAGAAATCAATAAAAAGATCAAGCAGAAAAATAAAATGCATGCAGACAGAGCAAAATTCTACTTAAAAATTGTTGGCTAATATAATAAATAAAAGTTGAAATTAAAAAATGATTTTCTTAAATGAAAATAAGAACACCACATATCAACACTTTTAGGACACAACAGAAGCAGTGCTCAGAAGGCAACTTATAGCAATAAATTAATGTACCAAATAATAAGAAGAAAACAAAACAAATACCTGAATCCAACATCAACAACTAGAAAAAGAGCAGTCAAAAAAACCCTACAACCAATAGGAGAAAAGAAATAATAAACATTACCATAGAAATAAATGAAACCGAAAAACAATAGAAAGAGTCAACAGGACAGGAAGTTGGTTCTGTGAAAGGATGAACAAAATTGACAAACCACTAGGAAATCTCACAAAGATAAAGGAGATGACACCAATATTGAGAATAAGAAATGAAATGGGGATCTCACAATACTATGAAAAACGCTACTAGAATAATTTTGAAAACCTAGAAGAAATGGGCAAATTTCTGTAAACATGCTATCTATTTAAACTGACACAAAACTGAAGCAGAAAATGGAGCAAATCTATCCCAGAACATTTGATGGCTCAAAGCCCCATCAAAAAGTATCTGGGACTGGTTGGCTTCACTGGCTGTAAATGCCACTAAACATTCAAAAAAGAGTTGATGCCAATTCTACTCAAACTATTCCAAAATAAAACTATTCCAGAGTATAGAAAAAGATGGGATACTACTGTCTCATTTGCTCTCCTATTCTGCTAGATGATTGCTTCACACCTTCTTCCTCCTCATCACCTCTGACCCCAATCTCAGTTCTCAGCAGGGACCCTGCTGCTTACTGTCTTGACAAACTTGGAGCAATCAGAAGAGAACTTCCACAAACACCCACTGCACCACCTACCCACCTCCAGCCATCTGTACCCATATACTCTGCCTTCCTCTTGCTGTGAAGATGAATTGTTTAGGTGCATAACAAGAGAAAATTCCTCCCTGTATAAGAATACTAAGTGAGGTGAATTGAGAATGTATGTGTATGCATTTGTGTGTGTGTATGCGTAAAACAAAGATTGTTTCCAATTTCTTGCTGATATAAATTGCATCATCATGAAAATCTCAATGTTCACATTTCAATTAGGAGGCAATATGAATAACTAAGTGGCCGTCTACATGGGAGACCCAGGTTTGCATGTCATGTGCAGCCACCATGAAAGGATGCTTGCATGTTGCTACGATGTTAAACAGGTTTTTGTAGGGTTCCTATACTAAGACAGACTAAGAAGAGATTTTTGGCCATGTATTTCAGAAAAAGAAGTCATTGCAAATCCTGTAGATCACGATGGTTTAATCTGAAAAAAAAATGACAGACTTAGGAACATAGATGTGAAATTTCTCAACAAAATGCTAGTGAATAGAATTCAACAACTTGCTAAATGATACCACATCATGGTGAAATGGAATTCATACTAAGTATATGAGTTTCATTCAGTATTGGGCATTCACACTAAAAGAAACATTTTGATGATTACCAGAGATTGGAGGGGGAGAGAAAATCAATTCCTAATAGAGGCTGGTCACATATTAACTTGGGGAAGGGGAAGACAATAAATGATAAAAGGGATGTTAGCAAAAACTTTATGTAGAATTCAATCAGTTTGTACATACCAGGACAGGTCTCAAAGGAAACAGAATAATGAGACTATATCTGCTTAAATGATCCTCCACTTTGCATGCATGAGTAGAAGGACACATCTTTTGACCAGAAGGCAAGTCTTGCTGCCTGTATATATTTATCTCTTATTATCATAGAGTAGTTTTTGATAATCCAGCACAGATGCCTCAAATCTCCATGTTTTCTATATTTTGAAATGCTGTTGTTTTTAAATCCTAGGAAATTTCCTAATGGTTATAGAAAAGGGGAGAAACACTTTCATCTCAATGAGCTATTGTGTTGGATTGTTCTGCCATTTGGTTTGAAATAAAACTTTTACCAACCAGAAAGTCAATGGATTCTGAGGTGCTACCAGGTATTAGTGAGAGGTAGAGACCGAGGTGCAGAAGAGATAGAATTTAGCCAGGGATAAGAAGTAAAGAAAGGTTTTATCGAGGTAGGGGAAAACTCCTGGGGGTGGGGGGGCGGTGGGAGAGCAGAGAAAGGGACTGGAGCACTTTGGTCTTCCAGGAGGGTTCCACAACCCAACGAGTTAGATTATGGAAGTTGTGGCAGGCAGTGAAGCGATGGGACCTATATAAAGCTTAAGTTAAGGAAGTGTGTTTTGATAAGAGGAAGGGAGGGTTTTGTGCTGCAGCTGCTGGGTCTGAGTCTGAACGTGGACATGAGAAATCATTGTGTTTTCTGCAAACTTTCTTCCCCGAATGCTGGGGAAGGGGCTGTGGGGATCTTTCTGGGGTAGACAAGCTCCTTGAAATGCTGGAGGCAGGAGTCACAAAGTCCAGCGAGGCATTCATTTTCCTGAGAGGCTGGGTGAATGGGGGCTGCCTAGTCCAGACCTGGCCCAAACATTAGCTAGGCAGCACCTTTCAAGAACAAAGCAGGAGGACTTGAAATCCAGTGTGTCAGAATAAATAGTGTGTTTGTCAGTGTGCTAGTCCAGGTAAATTAGAGAAACAAATTCCTAAACACACATATGTATATAAGGGAGAGGTTTGGAACATTGAGAAAGCATTCCAAGTCCATAAGTCCATAAATTCATAAGTTCAACCCAAGACCAGTCCAGGTCCATAAGTTCAATATTAGCCCATTTGTCCAATACCAATCCATTCATTAATCCTCTTTAGACTCATGAAGCACATCCAATGAGGCCAGGACAATCACAGTTCAGTGGGTGCAGATTCTTGTGTATCCAGTGGCAGTAGAAGCATCTCAGTGCTAGCAGGGGTGTCTCTGTGACCTCCCAAGCGTCTCAGTGCTGGCAGGAGTCTCCACATGGCTTCTCCAGCTTCAGAGGTCTGGTTCCATCAGAGTAAGCCCATGTGGCTTCTCCTCCTGCTCCTCTAGAACTCAGGGTCTATCAACATGTTGCTATCTTGTCTTGTCAGTCAAGTGTCTCCCAGGGACTGAGTTGTAAGTATCACACCTCCATTGGGAAAATATCACGAGATTTCCCAGAGAAAGCCATGCCCACACAGAGGTCTTAATGGCTTTCTTCAGATTGACAGGCTAGACTCCACCCTATACTGCCAAAGTACATGACTGCCACAGTCAGCAAAAAAAGTTCAAGATAACATTTGATCGCGGAGGATAGATTGAATGCTTGGCAAGAGAGTTTAAGTGATCAACTAGTCTAGAAAACCTCTCTTTATCCATTGTGAGTGGACTTTAATCCTTGGGCAGTCTCATTTATTTCTAGTTGAAGTGCTTTAATAGTTTCTATTTGCAATGTTCATTTTAATGGGAAAAGGATTGGGAGCATTGAGTGGTCCAGCCACATCAGTTTCCCATGGGGGGTGGTGGAATTTAAAGGTAATGAGGGGATACAAGGGGGACAACCAATTGGGGCCAGGCCAGAACTGCAATCCAGACTTCCTAGCTCTTCCTGTCTGTCTGTGTGGGGTGGGGTGGGGTCCCCACAGGGGTGTGTGGAGTCAGGGGTTCAGCAAACAAAGGCAAGAAGAAGTAATAAAGTGTGGTGCAGTTGAGGAGCACTAACCTCAAAGAAATAAAGCTTTTATTTCCATGTGGATGAAAGAATTATGGTCTGGAAGTAGTTAGGAGAACTCTTTGCAAGTCTGTATGCTAGTGATATGGGAAGTACAGGAATGTGAACTCCATCGCCAACCCAAAGGGGCCGAGGTGTGTTTGTGGGTCCTGTAGTTGCTTAGGTAGAGTGGCAGCCCCACAGGTGTCCCATACAGCAGGTGCTCAAGGTGCGCAACTTAATAAAGAGAAACCAAAGCTCTCGGGAGCAATTAAGTTTGAGATAGACTGCGTGATATCCCTTTCTTTAGAAATCCCCAGGACAGCTTAAAGAAACAAAAACCAAACCCCCAGCCATGAAGTTAGGTCCTTCTCACAGCAACCCAATCTAGTCTTTATGGGATCACATAGACTTATCTTTCTCCCACAGAGTGGCTGATGGGTTTGAACTGCCTACCTTGATGTTAGTGGCCCAACACTTAGCTGATGACAGTATCCTCAGCTAACTAAAAACTCAGGGAGTAGAAACATGTTTTGCCTTAAAGTTTTCTCAGGTTTACTTATGTCTATAAAGCAGCAATTCCCAGAATTGATTCCTCTGATGTTCTCTGTGTAAACTCATGTTAGGTTAAGATCTGGTCTTTTACAATCTAAATCAGATCGCATCAATCCTATTCTTAAAAACTGTCCACAGGCATCCATGGCAATGATATAAAATGCAAATCTCATAACTTAGATTACACAGTGCTCCATGGTCTGACTTCTGCTGGCCAAATGCGTTTAATCTATTCTCCTCCTCACTCACTCCAGGACAGTCACTCTTGCCTCTTTCTGTTCCTATCCAAGCTGCTCTCACTAAGGACCTTTCCTGTACTCTCTCCCAGCACAGCTTTCCCCCAGTTAATGCTTCCCGTTTCATCAGTAGGGGAAGTTTCAAATGTCCCTTCCTCAATGAGGCCTTCCTTTTTCACCCAGGATCACCAAATTACTCTAGTACATTAACCTGCTTTACTTCTTCATAGATTTCCCAAACTCACTGTTATTGAGTCCATTCTGATGCACCCCTAAAGGACAGCATAGTCCTACTCCCTTAGGTTTGCAAGACTTGAAATCCCTACAGAGCACGCCAGCACATCTTTCTCCCAAGAAGTGCCTGGTGAGTTCAAATCACGGACTTTTTGGTTAGCAGTTCAGAGCTTAGCTCACTGTGCCCTTGGATTCCATCTTAATTTTTTCAAGGCATTTACTATTATTGAAGATGGCCTTGTTGTTCACTTGGTGATTGTTGCCTCCCCTACTAGAATTAGATTCTTTTCCGAATTGACCCCTAGGACAAGACAGGGCACCCTGTATTATAATGTCAAGTGTCCTAGACAAGTGATACAAGAGAGTGTTATCAGTTGTTGTGAACTTGTTGTTCAACTTCTTTCAGGGCAAAAGGGGTTAGACAGGATTTCAGACTGGAAACAGGTTTGCAAAGAGAAATGGCAGCCTCGGGTCAGCAAAACAGACAGGAAGGGGTTGCAGTCACATAGAGGACATCTGGAGTGCTCCTGGAGATTAGGTAGTGGCCATGATAATGGTCACACTCCCCCTGGGTTCCCTCAAAGCTGATGCAAACATGTTCTTAGAGGCGGGCAGAATACAACTGGAAAACATTGGGGCCTCTGTTCCAACTTAAATGTGGTCTTCTTTCTACAGCACCCCCATGGCCATCAAGGCTTTTATCACCTGGTGCGCTTGGTAAGAGGAAATTCAGAGAGGACCCATGAGCAATTACTGGATAGAAGTTGGAACAGAAATCTTAAAAAAGAGAAAAAAGCAGGGGAAGGATTTCACAACCTTCTAGAAGCCTGATTCCTTCTGGAATCACTTACTGGGGTGAAATTTGAGAAAGGAAAATGAGAAAGGGGGGTGAAATGCAAAGGGAATGGTGGGATGGGTGATGTTGAGGGGAAAGGAGCTGCTTGAGGAGTTCAAAGTGCACAGGGGTAAAGGCTTTGGGGCATGATGTACAACTGAGGAGAGAGGTGCATCCCAGAGCCACCCCACAGCATCTAGGAAGGCAGGTTTTAACAGACAGCCCTTCCACCACACAGCAGCACACACACAACTGGGTCCATAGACAAGGCAGCCCTAGGCTTCCCTGGGTCTCCTCTCCTCTCCAATCCTCTGTCCAATCCAGATGGTTCTTTCAGGACAGGCCTGTTCCCTTCCCATCTGACTGCTCTGCAGCCCTGTGGCACAGCCTTATATAAGACATATGCAGAGAAATAACAGGATTTGAGGGAAGCAGATCTTAAAGGCTGGTTTTCCTTCTTTTTTTTAAACTGCATTGCTAAATTTAGGGAAATGATTCAGAAGACACCCCCACTCCATCACATGCACACACACCTCTCTGTCTAGTGTGCCACACACTCAACTCTTCTCCTTAGCATTTTTATTTTACTTTCTTCTTCTTCTTCTTCTTCCATTTTCATCAGAGATCCTTGTCCACAGAGATCCTTTTTGTAGGGTTCATTTGCCTTTTATTAAGGTAAAGTAGTGGCTATGAAGACCATGAACAAGACACGATGCAGAGCGTGTCTTCTTTTCACACAGAGCAGACGTTTGGGAGCTGCAGGGCTCATGAAGGAAAATGCGTTTCTCCCAGAAAGGCCCGGAGAGGCTTGATGATTCCTGTGGATAGTCACAGGACCTTAGTTTTGATGTTGGAGCCACCTGCTTGACTCCTTGGCTTGCCTTTTTGTCTGGCATGCAGGGAACTGTGGGGCGGGGGGGTGGGGGCGAGGTCACTTGTGAAACGTGTACAACAGGGAGATGTCTAGGTTCTAGCCCCGCATAGACTACTCATAAGCCAAAGCTTCCTCTCTCAGCTTCACTCTCCTCATCTATAAAATGTGGGGGGAACTGGAACGGCCCTTCCCACACTGATCCGTGGAATGTACAGTGCACACTTTCATCCCTTTCCCGATCACTTACCAAGCTCAGCATCTCTTTCAAGAACCTCGTGTGTCCTTTCATTAAAGGAAAGACAAACAAAAGCCTTGTGGTTAGTAATATTTTCCAAAATAATTTGGCAAAGAGCCCCCTTTGTTACTCTCCTTCCTTGAGCCAGACAGTCGTCCTTCTCCTTGGACTTTAATGAAAGCACATGCTTTGGGAAATCTGGAATAGATTACCCTGTGGACTCCTTCCAGGTTCAGACACAGCTCAGTTCTACTCTGAGCTCCTACTTCTTGCCAAAAATGTGTCAGGTTCATTGAGAAGAGACTTGGTACCTGACTCCAAGCTGCTGACTTCCCCAGTAAATGTGGGGCTATGTCATCAAAAACAGCTTGTCTGGATAGCTAACATCCTCTTGAAGTGTGCCTGAGATGTCCTCAAAGCCAAAGACTTAGTTGATTTGTGAAGAAAAAGATTATCCTAAGCCCTTAGTTGTTTACTTGTAGATCATCGGCAATCTGTGCATCCATGGTGACATAGTGAATGGAAGCTACCCTTTCGTTCCCAACCAAATCTTCAGTTAGTGGGC
Source organism: Nesogale talazaci (assembly GCA_004026705.1). Lineage (NCBI taxonomy): Eukaryota > Metazoa > Chordata > Mammalia > Afrosoricida > Tenrecidae > Nesogale > Nesogale talazaci. The sequence continues at coordinate 19,509 of PVJH01002678.1, read as the reverse complement.
TGAGAGAGCTCTGCCTGGTCCTGGTGAGGGCCATGACTGAGAGTGGACATTGTGGAACAAGCCCATGAATGGTAACCCTGAAACCTTTTGGGTGGGGGAAATACATTTGAATTGAGAACAGAGAGCCTCTTGATGGTAGAGCTTAAGATCTGTCCCAGTATATTTTTATCAAAACATTCCTCTGATTTGGAGTTCTTTCTTATGAGCAAGGCAACTGCAATCTGCCTCAAGTTTTTCAGCTAATGGTACCACCCACTGGGTCTTATATGGCCCAAAGACTTAAGGACATTTGTTATAACTTTAAAGTGGTTATAGGTACAATGGTACATGAGTACATCAAGCTACCAAAGATATGGCTCAGGGGAAAACTACAGAGAGAAAAAGGCAGCAGGAAAGATGTTGCTTCTAGAGACACCGATGGCATTAGGAACTTCAGCCAAGCATACCAGTAACACCTTCAGTGAACTTTCAAACAGGTTGTCCCTGCTCTTTTCCCAAGTGAGTTAGTCTGGGTAAATTAGAGAAAAAAATCCATAGGAATATGTATATTCACACACATACACACATATATGCTTTATATAAAGGGAAAGTGTACACTAAGAAAGCATCCCAGTGCTGTCCAAGCCCATAAGTCCAATATTAGCCCATATGTCTGACACCAATCTGCAAAGTCCTCCTCAATCTCACAAGACACACTCAATGACGCCAATTGCAGAAGAAAAGTCAAATCAGTGAGCATGTAAGCATCTCGAAGTTGGTAGGGGTCTCCATACAGCTTGTCCAGAACCCAGGGTTGCATCAGGGTAGGCCCATGTAGCTTCTCAGGGATGTCTACAGGAAGTGAACCTTTCCAGCTGAAGCATGGAACTGGTTATTGGAGACACAGCACCATATCTGGGCTGCTGTTTAAGAGTGTTTATAGCTTCCTATAGAACATTGCTGCAGCCCCACAAGTTATTGCCACTTAGTTGACGCTAAGGAGGCCATTCCATCCTATCAAAGCAGCTGCTTCAGGATGATGAGGAACATGATATGACCAGTGGATTCCATGGGCCTGGACCCATTGCTGCACTGCATTTGCTGTGTTTCCAGGTGGGAGAGTTCCTTCCTTCAGCACCAGGACCTTCTGGCCTGAAGTGCATAGGTTTGCTGGACAGAAAGGGAAAATGCTGCAAGTGGGTCACTAGCAGTGATAGTAAGTGGTGTCACTCCAGCTTCCACCCTTGGTTCCTGGACCCGTGAATACTGATACAGCACCCTAATCCTGACTGGAAGTCTAATGAAGGTCTGGGTCACCACACCAGGCAAAAAATCCCACAAGCAGCTGAGGAGCATGCAGTGGGCAAAGGTAATATGGAATGGATAGTGAAAGAAGGTAGTTCTACCTATCAGTTATGACCACATGATCAATTGCAAAAGCAAGGTTTATGATTATCATTTTATTTTCCTTACATGTGCTTACTGAATATCTTTGCTTTGTTCACGTAAGATGTACCATATACAATTGGATTCAGTGTGTTTTCATTTATATATATGATAGGTATATATCATAAGTATAAGTTTAATTTCATTAATATCTGAAAATTATATGTGGCTGAAGAATTGTGTACAGGTGCCAAGTTGCAAGGGATGGATTATGATAGGTAGGTTTATTGTGTCAACCTGGCCAATGAACACATGTGGGATCAATTGATGGACAGAGAGATAAATGACTCAGCAAGCCTCATTTTTCTTGTTTCTGGCTCTTTGATGATCAGACCAGTGCACAGCTGCCTTAGCTTGTTCTCTGCCTCAATTTGCAAGCTACACTACCTGTGAGATACCTAACCCATGGACTTTGTTGCTGTAGTTTGAGGTTCCTTCAAGACTTGCTTTGCCATGCTCCTGGGGTATATATTGCTTGAGCTGGGAACTGTTGCACCCTGTCATCTGACTGATGGTTGGTGACCTGCCTTGCTGTTTGCTGCCTGTGACCAGATAACCTGAATTGCTCTACAGAGGACTACTATTAGCTGTTTGATGAAAGTGAGTTGCACTGAGCCATTTGTACTGCTTTATAGATTAATGAACTGTTTATGTTATGATATATATATATATATATAATTTTATATATATATATAAAATTGTTAGTGTCCTGGTGTTGTTTCTCTAGAGAAACCTGTCTAACATACCAAGATAGTGTTGGCAGGTATCACACTTGATGGGAGGAGCAATAAATGAAAAGGCAAACAACAAAAAGAAAGAAAGCTATGGGGAGACTGTGGGCTGGGAGGAAGAGGAGGAGGCAACTTATGATTAATAGACCCATGAGCTGATAAAATGGAGCAAATGCAAATGAAACAATTGCAGGAACAGCGATGTATTCAATTTCCAGTCTAGAGAAATCAAGTGCTCACAGCCCCCACCCCCGTATGTGGAGCAGCAGGCAAAAGAGAACATTGTTCCCTATCCAGAGAGTGGGATGTTAGAGAGAGAGAGAAGTGGGTGAGGGAGAAGCAGCAGCTCTAGGACTTAGGCCTTTTACTTGAATGGAGGAGCACATGAAGACCTCTGTTTCAGGGGAGGAGGCTAAACCAGCCTTGAGAAGGGAGATTAGGTGTCCTCAGTAACCTTCCTCTACTCAGAGTTCTGAATGTCGGTGGGGTGACTTGCTTTGTTGGACTGTGGCCTTGTAAGGCAGTAGCCTTTCAGGAGAAAATAGGGGGAGAGACAGGAGGCAGAGTTTTGCTGCACCCAGACAGTGCTAACACAGAGAGGAGAGGGGGTGCACAATGAAAACTTTTGCTCCCAGAGGTAGGACCACCAGCTGCTGATCTTCACTCCAGAACCCTCTTTCCCTCCTCTCAACCCCTAGTTTTCTATCAATCTTGTTGAACTCTCAGGATTTTTATCTTTTCCCTTCTCCTTCCTCTTTTGGTCCACATTCTCTTGGCTCCAACTGGATCCATGGCCCATTTCACCAACTACTGTCTCATCAGCACTCTTCACAACTTTAAGTCTTTGTTTTTATGCCACAACAAGGCTGTAGACTTTAATGCCAAGAAATTCTGCCTATCTCCCTCCACCTCCCACCCCTTTGTATTTTTTCCTCCTTGAATGGCTAATAACTAGAGAACAATCTAACTGTCTTCATGCTTCCCTTCTGCTGATCCTTCTGTCATCCTTGATCCTGCAGACTCTCCTTTCCAGCAGAGACTGCCTAACATTTCACCCCCTTCCCAAGTCCTTTATTACTTCGGTACCTTCTCCAGTCCTGCTCCCAGACTTAGCAGGTCACCTTCCTCTCATCTACACATCAAACTGGAAAAGCTAAACCAGCCATGGAGTCAACCCTGACTCACAATGATCCCATGTGTCAGAACAGAATTGTATCCAACGGGTTTTCATTTTCAGAAGCATGAATGCCGGGCCTTCCTTCTGCGATACGCCTGGGTAAACTCTACCAATTTTTCAGTTAGCAGTTGAGACTGATAACCATTTGAATCACCCAACGATGCCTATTTGCACACACTCCCAAAACCAAACCCATGACTGTTGAGTAGATTTTGACATGTAGGGACAATGGCAGTTGAATTTTGTGTTGAGTGGATGTTGCGTGAAAGTGGAGGGCTGGAATCCAAACTCTCCATCAGGCCACAAACTGGTGATGCCTCCTGGGGGATGTGACCTTCTTAAAAAGAAGAAACTGGGGACTTACCTTCCAATTTCTTACCATTGTCTTTCATCCTTGCTGGGACCTGGTGACATTAGTTACATTTGCCACATTTCCACATTTTTTTTGTGTGTGTGTCCTACTCTTTCCCCAGTTCCTCAAACCTGTATCAGTGACTTCTCAAATTCATGGTCCATCACTCCAGAACCCCCCCATGTTGGCAGCCTTTCACTTTCTTGCTGGCATAAAAACTTAACTCTCCCCTGAGGACATTCGCTCAGAACAGTAGGGGTGACGTTTCCTCCTATAGGCCACATAGAGATGCCTGGGTTTGAAGTGGGGTAGGGTCCTTTTTTGCTCCTCATGTCACTTTCAGAGCACTCTACCTCTCTCCATCCAAAAGTTCTCAACTTTAAGTCATAGGTCATCAAATTATATCAACAGTTGTGGACAAAAAGCCAAACCTGTAGTGTTCTAGTTCATTCTCAAATTTCTACTCTATAAGATTGTTGAACTGCCCTGGAGGTTTTTCTAGGGCTGTAGTCTTTGGAAGTAAGTTTTGAGTCCTTCTCTAGGAGAGCACTTTGTGAGTTCCAATTGGTGACCTTTTAGTTAGCAGCTTAGCCCATAACACTGTGCCATCAGGGCTCTGATTATAGCCACGGTATTTTGGTTACTGTCATTTCCCCCAATATTGCTTCTGTCTTACATTTTTTATTATTTCTGTATACATGAAGATGAACTTTCTTGCAGCTTGGCAAGGCAGTTAAATAAACACCCGTGACCTTGACCTCTGTCTTTCTCAACTTCTCATTCTCTTGTTGGCAGCCTACATCTTGTCAAAACAAATCACTCTGCTTCCTCATGAAAATTCGCCGACACCCTCTCCCTGCTCTCTATCTCATGTATTCTCTCTTTTTCCTCAAGCTCCCTTTAATTCCATTATCGTCAACTCCTATGCACTGTCCCCTCCCATTTAGTATCCTCCTCTTCCTTCCTCACCCAACTGAAATTCTGTAGTCACTCTGCTCTATATGCCCATGAGTCCCGGTGGTCTAATGGGTTAGGGATTTGACTGCTAACTACAAGGGCGGCAGTTCCAAAATATCAACCACTCTTTGGGTGATAGATGAGGCTTTCTACTTCCGTAAAGAGTTATAGTGTCAGACACCCACATGGAAAGTTCTACCCTAAATCTACAGAGGATCTATAAGTTAGAATGGAATCAACAGCAGCGTTTGTTTTTTGTTTTTATATATATCCTCACTTCTCTAGTCTCTCTTCCATCTGTTATGCTTTGTAAAAACTCCAGATTCCTTAATGTCTAGCTCTTTGCTTTCTCTGTTCTACAGACTATATGAAGCCATTGTCGTTAGATACCCTAAGGCCTATTTCTACTCATATTGACCTCACATGAAAGGATAGAAATGTTGCAAAAGAATTTTTAGGACTGTATATCTTTCCAAAAGAAACCTTATTGCCACCAAGTCGATTCTGATTCATAAGGACCCTCCAGGATAGAGTAGACCTGCTTCCTGTTTCTGAGTTGTAAATCTCTTATCGAAGTAGAAAGTCTTCTCTTTCTCCCTGAAACTCACTGCCATCAAGTCAATTAGGATTCATGGTGACCAGAAAGGATAGGGTAGAACTGCCCCAGTAGGTTTCTGAGACTGTAAGAGTCTCTTCTTTCTTCCATGGACCTGACGGTGGTTTTGAATGGCTGACCTCAGTGCTGGCAGGCCACATGAAACCTACCACACCATCAGGGCTCCTAGGATCATTAAATTACAACAAAATAAAGAATAACATTTAGGAAGTGTGCTTGAGTTATGTGCTACAATGCAGCAAATCCAAACGATGAGGCTCATATCCACTTAATTCTCAAATATTAGTCAATTTTTCATGTTTACAGATTTTCTCTAAGAAATAGCTTGAAAACAAAGCAATGAAAAGTGAAAATATTATTTTCTGCTTCTAAGATGTGTGCCAAATTGCAGAAAACAATTTTAGAAAATGGCTTCCATTATGTGGTTGTCTTAACAATAAGTACGCGTGAGCTGGATGAGTAACCTCCTTAGTATTCTAAGAACAGCACCAGCATCCACAGAACTCAGTGCAATCTTTGCAGAGATCAGAAGGAGGAGGGTAGGTGGGAGGTCAAATAACCCATGTACACCAGCCACTTTCTTGCTGCATTTATCTTGATTTCTGCTGTCCAGAGTGAGCAGTGTTGACTTATCCTTGTAATCCTCTAAATGCAATATATACCTAGATAAGTTACTTGATTTATTCTTTATTTTAAAAATCCCTTTTACATCTTTAAGGGTGGTAAGTCACACAGTGAAGCAATAAAAATGCACAAATTCTCCCTCGCTGACCCAAGGCCCTAGGGGGACAAAAATGGAGAAGCAGGGTCAGGATTGTATGCTGGTTGACCCAAGTGGATCAAGACAAGACATGTGCAACAGTGCATGGAGTTCCAGAGAAAGTGCCAAGGATATACTTTGGGTATGGAGTGTGGCACCCCATCAGACTCAACCTGGGGACACACCTGGATGTCAATGACAGGCCTTGAATTATTTATAGGTTTTTATTTTGCTTTTATTTTATTTTTTAACACACACACATATATGTATATATATATATATATATCTTATGGACATTGGGGTTTTTTATTGTTGTTACCCTCATTTTATTTTCTTTGGTTGCTTCATCTTAGGATGCCTTGGTTTTTTTGTTTTTTTTTTTTACATATTGTTATATCTGTAGCTCTATCTAGATAAGATAGGCTGGATGAACAGTCTGGAGGAGAAAACATCGGGACTGATGATTTGGGGAGCAGGGGTTGGAGATGGGGAGGAGGGTGAAAGGAGGTGGTGTTAACCAACTCAGGGATAATGGACCAAGTGATTCACAATCAGTGACAAACTGGGTGTGACAGGCTTGATAGGGATTGATCAAGAGTAATGTAACAGACAGAAAATACTGAAACCCAAATGAAGGCTGTGCATGATAGTGGGACAAGAGGAAAGTAAGAGGAAATAGAAGAAAGAACTGGGGGCAAAGGGCATTTATAGAGGTCTAAATACAGGCATGTACAGAGGTCAATATATTTATATATGATGATGGGGAAATAGATCTACATGCATATACTTATAGGATTAGTATCACTGAAGCTACGCTCAAGTAATTCCTCAATGTTAGAAAAATTTGTTCTATTAAATTGGCATTCCATGATGTTCACCTTCCCGACATGAACACTGTAGACAAATGTGTGCATAAGCAAAAGTGGTGAAGAAAGCTGATGATGCCTAGCAATCAAAGGATGTAGCATCTGGGGTCTTAAAGACTTGAAAGTAAAGAAGCAGCCATCTAGCTCAGAAGCAACAAGGCCCACATGGAAGAAGCACACCAGCCTGTGTGACTATGAGGTGTCAAAGGGATCAGGTATCAAGTATCAAAGAACTAAAAATTATATCGCTATAAATGAGGGGGTGTACAGATTGGGGACCCAAAGCCCATCAGTAGATGAAGCAACATTACCTTACAGAGGAGTCACAGGGAGGAGCCAGTCAAGGCAGCAACTTTCCTCTGGTTCTTAAATGCCCCCCCCCCACACACACACACACACTATTATGATCCCAATTCTACCTTACAAATCCAGCTGGACCAGGGGATGTACATTGGTATGGATAGGAGCTGGAACTGTGGGGAATTCAGGATAGATGATCCATTCAGGACCAGTGGTGAGAATGGTGATATCTGGAGGGTGGAGGAAAGGTAGAATAAAAAGGGGGAACCAATTGCAGGGATCTACATATAACCTCTTTTCTGGGGTACGAACAACAGGGACGTGGGTGAAGGGACACATCAGACAGTATACAATATGACAAAATAATGATAATTTGTATATTATTAAGTGTAGATGGAGGAGGGGGAGGACAGGGAAATATGGGGAGCTATTACTGTGGGCCTAAGTGGAGGGAGGACATTCCAAGAATGATGATGGAAGCAAATGTGCAGTTGTTGAATTCATATAATTGATATATGTATTGATCGTGATAAGAGTTGGATGAGTGCCCAATAAAAAGATTTTTAAAAAATCTTAATCCCTATACACCTATATTAAAACACCTTGATTAATAAAAAAAAACAAAAAAAATGCACAAATTCAACAGGAACCCGAGAAGAGAGGAGGAGACCATAGAAATTAAGAAACATTGCCACATTTAGGAGAGGGAAATGAGATTCAATAGTAGTGACTGGTGTGGCCAGGGGACCAGAGTATGTGTCCACACAGAAACAGGCAGAGTGCATCACAGGGCTTCAGAGACACTTAACATTCTGAGACCCAGGCAGTAATGCAATTGAGGGTGAGATACTGGGCTGAAAAAAGGGGGTGCAACTGAAATCTATATAAGGAACTGTGGGACCCATAGACCCATTTCCCAAAGTGACATGCCCTAATAATAAATTCCTGCAAAAGTGTTTGTGTTAGTCCCGATAGACTAGAGAAACAAATTCATGAACACTCATATGTGTATAAGGGCAATTGCACATTGAGAAAGCATCTCGACCCAGTTCAGTCTAAGGTCATAAGTCCGATATTAGCCCATATGTCCAATATCAATTCATAAGTTTTCTTCAGACTCACGAAGCACGTGCAATGACACCAGGACAATCACAGGCCAGTGGGTAGAAAATCTTTGACTCCAGTGACATTGTTAGCATCTTAGCACTGGCAGGGGTCTCTCCGTGGCTTCTCAAGCATCTCAGCACTGGCAGAAGTCTCTACATGGCTTTTCCGGCTTCTGAGGTCTGGTTCCATGAAGGTAAGTCCATGTGGCTTTTCCCCTGGGATGTCTCACAGGGAGTCAGCTTTGTGTCTTGTCAGTAGAGCATCTCCAAGGGGCTAAGTCTTAAGTTTCTCACCTCCAGGGGAAAAATACAGCCAGATTTCCCAGTATTCTCAGAAGAACGCCGGGTCCACACAGAGGTCTCATTGGCTATCTCCAGATTGACAGGCTAGACTTTTCACCTACACTCACAATCCTGAAATTGACATCAGACTAGTGACTGCCACAGTGCTCATATTAAAATTGAATGGTGAATATCCTGATATCTGAAGGCCTTGATGGCATACAAATGAAAAAAAAGACACACAGATGGAACTGTCAGAATGAAAACTATGCAAAGAACTGAATAATTACAACATGTCTTGATGTAAGAGGAAAAAAAATGATATATTCATGAATCAAGACATATGCTATCGATAGCATAGGATACTGTAAGGATCTCTAGTAGCACTGAGGGCCAGGCAATAGGCTGCTAACCACAAAGTCAGTGGTTCAAAATCACCAGAGTCTCATTGGGAGAAACATGGGGTTATTTACTTCTGTAAAGACTTGGACACCCTAGTCAGAATTTACTCAATGACAGTGGGATTGATAATTGATATAACCTTCAGTTATTAATGATTGAACTTAAATTTCACATATATCAAATCTGAAACAATAGACCTAGGCTCTTCTTTAACTAGGATTGAGAGAGGCAGGCTCCCTTCATTTTGTGTTGACATCTTTACATGTGACTTACATGGCCACCATAGGAAAAAGAGGGATAGGCCACAGTTCAACTTCCCTGGTCTAGAAGTGTCATATAGCACTTTTGCACACATGATCCCTCTCTAATTATAAGGGAGTCTGGGAAATGTGGAGGGGTATGGAATATCGTCTGAGTCTATCCCTGCAACAAGAATATCAGAGAACAAGACAAAACTCTTGAAAATTAATAACATGAGAGGCAAAATTTAAGCTTCTATAGAATGTTATCCTTTGTTCAATCAGCTCTGACCAATGTCATATGATATAAAGTGCAATGATCTATGGGTAAAGAAATGTTCAGAAGTATGAGAGCATTGTGACCTTGCAGATCCTTCTCAGTTTAGTGTACAATTTTCTGTTTTGTTTTATCCCTTGAAAATATATTATAATTGTATTTTATACTTTATTATCTTCATAGCTTTTAAAGCCAATGATTTCAAATATTCTATAGAATATAGCATGTTTTCTTAATCCTTTCTCTGTAGTTAGAGGTCAATATTGCTTCCTTTTTTCTGTAATAAATCTGACTGCTGTACATATCTTAGAGCCAAATTTTGAATACTGCATTGTTTCCTTGGGTACGTCAAAAGATAAAAGCAAGGGTAAATCTGGTTTATAGTTTCATGAGTTTTGAAAAACTTTGGAAAAAGTCAAATTTCACATGTAGTGTAGCAATTTATAATGCATGCAGGCTATTATGAGGGGTACTCTCCCCAAAAATAATTGCCCTGGGCAAAGTAGAGCTTTCATAGTATGCATGTTTCCAGTTAGGCAAGCACTGAGCAACCTACCTTGAATTAGTGCACCCAGTGGTGTTGCCTGGGTAGTGTCTCTCTGGTCACAGTGAATTTTTTTTTTTTTCATAAAATCAGTTTCGCTCAAACTTTGTTTTTTTGTGATGGCAGATTTAGAACAGCTTGTGGCTATGAAATTTTGTTTCCTGCTGGGGAAAAATGCCACCAAAACTGTTGGGATGTTGAACACAGCTTACAAGGACAGAGCTATGGGGAAAATGGTTTTCTCCTTTCAAAAAAGTGTGAGATGTTGATTGATGAAAAACCTCATTCTGGATGTCCATCAGCTTCCCATGCAGATAAGATTGTTGAGGTTATAACAGACAAGATTGTTGAGGTTATATATGTATATATATATATACACAATATATATATATAGTTGAAGTTATGCTGTAGTCCTCAGACTGCCATAAATCAGGCCATTTTTGTCACACAGTCTTTTCAGGACCTCTAAAGGAGGCTGTTTTAAAACAAAACTTGCATACGTATTTTTGAAAAAAAAAATTCCCATTTTGAGAGGTACCCCTGGTAAACTCTATGTTCGTTTAACTGTAAACTCACCAGGATTTCATGTTTGTATTTAATATTTTTCTAATTAAAGAAGAAAATGTGGCTCTATCAATGTTCTATTGCTATATAAGTTAAGATAGCTATTTATAAATTTTCTATCTGTGGACTTTTGATTGTTCATTATCCAAAAGGTTAAGTTTTATGGTAGTTACATAATTTCTTGTCACTTTAATAGAGTGTAGGGGTGGAGTCTACCCTGATGATGTCCTCTTGTGGGTGTGGCCTTCTCATAAGGAGGATCCTGCCTTCACTTTCCTATCAAGGAGCCACATGGAGCCCTGTTACGTGGCCACCGCCATTGGATTCACACAGCTCTGCACCCACCAGCCTGTGATCTTCCTGCATTTCACATCATTGCACATGACATCGTGAGACTGAAGAGGGACTTATGGACTAGAGCTGGCCTGGCCTGGGATGTTTTCCTAATACATAATTACTTCTTGATATAAAGTTCTCGCTTACATTTATAGTGTCTGGATTTGTTTCTGTCGTTAACCCAGCCTAACACATGTGCTTTTCTTATTTTTGTGTTGGACTTTTTATATTAACACTTCATCATAGTTATTTGATAATTAGTTTATTTTGAAAATTATTTAAGTTTGTTAATCCTTGTATAATCTAAGGAATTGATCTTTTCTTGGTTATTTCTCTTATTCCTTTCAAGAACATATTTGTCTAGAAAATCAATACCCATTTAATTCATTATCATTTGGTTTACTATGATTAAATTGCCTGTGTGTAAGCTTGAGAAAAACTCAAGTGTATGGATGGTTTTCTCATTTCAAAACATGTGAAATGCTGATTGATGACAGATGTTATTCTGGATGTCCTGTGCAGACAAAACAGTTGACTTGTAGAGCTTTTGGATTTGGTTTCACCAGGTCATGCTGTTAATCAAGATTTCTGTTGGGTAAAAGTGGAAAAAATCATGGATTTTTCCCCACAAGTGTTTTTAAAAAACTCTAGTACTGATCTATTTTAATTCTCTTCTATCCTGACTCTACTGTTTTAACTATCATAACATTTTGGTGTGTCATCAGATATACACAATATCCAGGCTTGGACATCAATTTTCTCATTCTGCTTTTTAAAATAACTTTTCAAGTATGCTTTATTTTACAATTTTTATTCAATTTGCATCAATATTGAGTAAGTCAAAAACAGTTGACATCTTTATCTTGTTTGGCCCTTTCACTTCCTAATATGGTAAGAGTCTTCATTTATAGATAGTTACAGTGTTTGCAGTTTCTTTTTTTAACACTGACAGAGTACTTAGCAAAGTATTGCCTCTTTAGTAATGTTTCAGACTGCCTTGTGATATTCTTTAAAAGTTCAATGAAAAATAGGCAGTAAAGCTATGAACATAAATGATTTAATAAACATATTGGCTAATTAGTTTAAGGAAACTTTTATACCTTCTCAACACCTGCATGAAGATCGCTGGTGGCACTGCGGTCTAAGTGTTGGTCTGCTAGCCCCAAAGATGGCTGTTTAAACCCACCAGCCATTGCTTGGGAAGAACAGGAGGCTTTCTGCTCCAGTAGAGATTTATAGCTGTGGGAACTCTAGCTAGAGTGGTGATGAGTAGGAATTGACTCCATGGCAATGGGTTTGGTTTTGCATTTGTAAATCATGGGTTTTTCCTGGTGTTGGGTTCTTGAACAGTCACAGAACATTCCTGAGGGAGCTAAGCAGTGTTTGCCAGTGATAGCTTGAGATTTCTAGATTAAAGGATTGTTTCACCAGTGAAGACAGGTCATAGTGACCCTTGTGGATTCAGATGGAATCAGGCTGTCCAGCTATTACTGAGTAACAAAGCCTTCCATACCACGTGACTTACCACAACACTCACATATCTCTTGTGTTCTGGGGAGGTAGATGGAAGCTCAGTGGCATTGGGGCTCTCTTTTGGGTTGCAAAAGATAGGAACTTATTTGCAGCAGAGTCTCATCCTCCCATCAGAGGCTTGTTCTTCCTGAAGCAAATGGTGGAGGTGTAAGGGCATACACAAGCAAAGCGAGTAACAGAACTAAGTCCCAAACCAAGGTCCACTCATGATGAGATCACATCGAGGGTGTGAATGCAAAGGGTGGTGAAGAATTACAACACATCATCTCACAGGTTCTCATGTAGGAAAGAAGAAACTGGTGAGGAGCGATTCACCAGGCACAGAGCAGCCTAGATTATAAGGAAACAGGGAAGCTGTAGACAAGCCCTCAGATCAAAACAACAGCACCAGTCCACTGTGACTTCTGATATCATCTAAGGAGGGAAATCAGGAGCCATGGCAGAAAAATAATGATGGTGAGAACTTCATGCAGTTTTTAGCTTCCTACAACTAGGTGACCTGGTAGTGAAAAGTACACAACCTTTCACAAAGGGCTGAATTTTTGTCTTTGGGGATTGCAAAGAGTCAGGCAGCTATGAGAGCAAAATCTACTTGGCATTCCATCGAGAGATGAAAGAAGGACTTTGTAAAACTAATGTGAAGCTGAAGACTTTGGATAAGATGGACATCTTTTCAGATCAGCCTGACACTGTTCAGAAGCAGCTGCATGTGAGTGGCCATTTTCATGAAGACCACGATGGACTTAGCCGTGTTTCCTCCTGGTATGGTTCTTAATAGCATCCAGCAAGAACTCTCTGCGGGAGTGGAGCTGTCATCAGAGGCCATTTCTTTCCTTCTGGTGAAGTATCTCTGGGAAGGGTTGCAGAAGAATTTAAGATATGAGGGTAGACGGAGATGTCGGACAGTGTGAGACATGATAAAATAATAATAATTTCTAAATTATCAAGGGTTCATGATGAGGCAAGGTGCGGGGAAGAAGGGGTAAAATGAGTTGCTGATACTAAGGGCTCAAGCAGAAGGCAAATGGTTTGAGGATGATGATGGCAACAAATGTACAAATGTGCTTGACATACAATGGATGGATGGATGGATGGATGGATTGTATAAGAGTTGTATGAGCTCCAATAAAATGATTTTTTTAAAAGATCTAAGGGTTGGGAACAGGGAAGAGGTTTTTAAAGATTTGTGTATAATTTATATTATATTGTTGCCTATATAGAAATTTTTCTCATTCTTGTTCTTCAAAATCTGGGCCCAAAAGGAACAAGCTTTCGAAGAGAAAAGAGATGGCACTGCCTAGCTAGGATGAGCCTTTGCTTTCCCTTGCTTCTCTCTTGATGCCTAAATCTGATTCTATCCCCAAATCGAGATCATTTATCAGGTAGCTATTTTAAGTCATTTAAAAACAAGATTAGATAGATTATTACAAGCTCTTATCTAAATGTGTAAATTTGTTAATTGTCTTAATGATTTAAAAGCCCTACTTATTAGTAGACGTTTAAAGTGATTTGCCAGCTGCTTATATTCTCACTCTACTCAACAGTCACAAATACAATCCAAATGCGAAATCCATTTAAGGAACTGACACTCACACCAGACTCTATTTGAAAAGCTCGGGGTTCATGAAAGCTGTATGTTTTCTGAGGGAATTTTATTTGATTGACATGAGGGAAAACAGGTTTTAGGTCAATGACTAGGTAGTTAATATGACTTCAAGGAATGTGGACAAAAGATGGGCAACATATGCAACCATTTGAAAACAGGTAAACTGAGGTATTTCATCTATCTACAAACCCACACTAGATTTGAGAACCAGAAACTGATGAACACTTTAGAAAGCATAACTGTGTAAAGATTATGATGCACATCATCTGCAATCCATGATATAAAATATTTAACTATATTCTGAATTTTCCCAAATAATATGTGGGTGCTTTTTAAAATAATCTCAATGGTATACATATTTCAATATAAAAACTAAAACAACATCAGTAACAACAAAACCTCTTTGTGTCTTTCTATAGCTCGGGCCCTATATGTGTTTACATCTCAATCAGGGTCCATTTTGCTGCCAGGGGACACCAGGAAGGGTTTGGAGATGGTTCAGATTGTTGTATCTGCTGGGGGATGTCCTATTCGAATCAGGGAGAGGGATGAGCAGCCTGCAATGCCCTCTTTCCGCCATCAAAGAGTATCTGGACCCAAATAACTGCGATGACACTGTCAGGAAACTTACCTGTTTTATAATCCAGCATTGCATGTCCATCTCATTTATCTCTGAGTCCTCAGTACTGAGCATATTTGGCAAGTAAGAGCACCATATACACTAATTTAAAAGGATAGAAGAAAGCATCAATGTGCAGTCCATAAATGCAGGGCTGTGTCAGTGTCAGATAAAATGATAAACACCTTATGCCTTCCTTCTCTCAGTATGAAGCAAGTGCTACCGCTGGATCCCATAATACAGATATGAAAACTGAGATTCTGAAGGTTTATTAACTTGTCTCAAATCATAGAACTAGATGGGGATGGGTCTTAGAACTAAAACCCCAAACAACCATTTGACATCAAAACCACTACTGCATATTATTGGCAAAATGGCACATTAGAGATATGCATACCAACACTTCGTAATACAGGCACCAGAATAACCAGAATAACCAGAATAACCTTCTTAACTCTTTAACATGAGCCCAAACTGAAAGCTATGAAGGAGATGGAAATTTTCAGAAAACAATCATTCACCAGTGCATCATTGAGCAGGACATTTCTGAGACAAAAAGGAAGAATCATTAATAATGACTTGCTAAAATAAAAAGGAGTTTTTCTAGAGACAGTGCCCTGAGCTGACACCGCTTGGGTGACATCATCAAATTGGGTTCTCTGGTTGACAGGAAAATGAGGGACTAGGGCAGGGCTGGGTATCTGTTACTATGGATACCAAGTCAGCTGTTAGCCCTGGATGGTGGCTATCTCAGAATGCTAATGAGGTTTTCATTGCTTTTTCACCTATCCACCTACTCTTACCACCACTCCCCATGAATAAATTGCTTGCTAAATCTCTCTCTCAGCTCTATACCTCAAGGTCCTTCTTAAAAAACGAAGCAAAGATGGTTCTCTCAGTTGCTTACTTCCCTTGTTTTGGAACATGTTACTTAAGCCTTTAGGGATATTAATTTTTTCACCTGTGACCTGAGCTAATCCATCCTTTTATATGTTTGTATTCCCACAACCACCAGTAAAATTGGTTGCCATTGAGTTGATTCTGACTAAAGCCATCCCAAGTGTGTCAAAGAAGTTGGCTCCTTAAGGTTTTCAGTGACTGATCTGTTGGAATCAGGTTTCCCAAACTTTCTTCAAGGTGCTTCTGGGTGAAGCTGAGCTTACAGACTTTCAGTTAGCAGCCGAGAACAATAACCATTTGCATTAACCAGGGATTCGATTCCTGTAACAATATTAGATATTAGATAGTGTCTATTACCTAAGATAAAATAAACTCTCAATAAATTCAGATACTTTCTTTAGCCCTCAGCGCCCCCAAAACAGAAAGACAGTTTGCAAAGATAGCTTTATTTCTTTGTGCAAAATTTACCAGCTCTCCTTTATTAAGAACAAATGCTTCCATCAGTCTAGGTCTTTTATGGAATGATCTCAGATTCATTTCACAGCCATATTTCCCCCAGCACTTCTATATGAATCTTTCAATATGGGGGATTCAAGGATAGTTGTGGCAGTTACATAATATCACATCAACCTGAGGGCATTAAGAGTGAAGGGGTGGAGTCCACCCTGTCGATCGGGTCACAACCTGATGAGGCCTCCTTGTGGGTCTCACCTCCTCATGAAAATTCTGGGAACTCCCTCTCTCCTTGTCTTTTCCTTCCTGTTGACAAGCCAGGTGAAGAGTTGTGGAGACTGGGTGGGAGGCCCTCTCTCTGCTTCACCTTCCTGTCGAAGCACCAAGCTCAGAGAGCTGTAGGAGCCATGTGCTGAGATGCTTCCCTGCCACGGGATTCACAAGACTTTGCATCCACTAACCTGTAATCTGCCTGCATTTTGCATTATTATATGTGACTATCTGACTCTGCAGAAGGATTTGAGGACTAGAATTAGACTTACGGGCTCATATCAGATTTATAGATGTGATCAGGACTGGGCTGGGATGTTTTCTTAAGAAACAATTACACTTTGATATAGAACTCTTTTTTATACATATGAGTTTCTCTGGATTTGTTTCTCTAGTCAACCCAACCTAACACAATAGTCTGCCTCTCACTAGTCACTGAACATAATCAGAACTTGTTCACCTTCATATTTTTCTTGTATCATCTCCCTTTGCACTCCTCTCTCCTCAGTTTTGTCATTAGACTATTCAGAACTTCAATCTCTGAGAATGTAATCCTATGCAAAGTCAAATTTCAGAAATTCCATTTCTTCAATATATCTAATAATTTGCTGTGGACTAAATTCTTTTAAACGATCTCCCCAATATTATTAAACTATCTATCTTCTTAAAATATTTTAATATAAAGAAAAGTGAACAAGTCACAAATACAACTTGTCAGATTTCCACAAGGTATACTTGTACTGCAATTGCCTCACAGATTGAGATACAGAATATTATATATCCTCAAGAAGTATTCCTCCTGCCTCCTCCTAAATTTTGCCATCTTCCTAATGGGAAAAATGCTATTTTGGTATCTAAAATCACAGCTAGCTTTTTGCCTTTGTGTACTCAAACAGTATATATTCTTTTGTGAAAGATTTCTTGTGATCAAAATCAGGTTTGTGTTATCTGTTCATATTCCTTTCTCAGCCTGCAGGTAGCAGTTTGATTTTTAGCATCACTGTCTAGTATTCCATCATTTGAGTAAGTTATGTTGTTATTAAATGTGACTGTGTCCATTCCACCCCATAGCAATCGTACTTCCTACAACAGAATAAAATACTGCCCAGTCTCACACCATCTGTGTTAGTCTGGGTTGACTAGAGAAACAAATTCATAAATACTCATATGTGTGTAAGAAATAGCTTTATGTATAAGAGCAGTTGAATATTGAGAGTCCAGTCCCGATCAAGTCCCTAAGTCAGATATTAACCCTTATATCAATCTATAAAGTCCTTTTCAGATTCATAAAACACATGCAATGACACCAAATGCACGAAGATCACCAGTCAGTGGGTCTTGTGGATTCAGTGGGGAGTGTGAGCCTCTCAGTGCAGACAGGGGTCTCCACATGGCTCCTCCAGTTCCAGAGCTTAAAATAGCTCCATGTGTCTTTTTAACAGAGATATCTCACAGGGAGTGAGCGGGTGTGCCACCTCCAACAAGCTATTTATCTCCTTAGCACCTCCAAATGAGGTCATCAAGCTGCGACCCCATTCACTCGTAAGTCTCAAATTGACAACAGATTATGTAACTATCACAGAGCATCCCTTGTCAGTTTGAAACTTTACTTTAAAAAAAATATGGAATGCTTCACGAATTTGCCTCTCATCCTTGCGAAGGGGCCATGCTAATCTTCTCTGTGTTATTCTAATTTTAGTATATGTGCCACCAAAGCAAGCACTCAACTTGAAACTTTCACACAACTCTTTAGCCATATATAATTTTCAAACAAACAATACTAAAATCATATCTGTACCTAACAGGATAAAACTAAAATGAATATAATTCAAGATGTGCCATGCTCATTTAAATATAACATTCTGAAAGAGAAGAAAATAAAAATATCCTATGCCTAATAATTTCAGTTAAATAACACCTACACCTTAATCCCATAGTAATATGAATATATTCCAGCACCTGTGAAAGTTTGTAAGCCAACAACTTTGTGACTGTATTCCTCTAATTTGGGGTATACAGTTTCTATACTGCCCACTTACATCAGCTCAGTGCTCTTAGGAGACATTCATATTCTTTGATGTGAATAATCTTCCTTCTAGGTGGAACTCTGTAAATCTTCATCCAGAAACAAAGTCAAATCAGGACAGGTCATCTATAAAGTCTGCAGCAATATGAACCAGTTCACAGGCTGAAAAATCTTCTCTTCATCTGATTGGGTTCTGGTTAACTCAATGTGGGCTGTCTCACTTAGCCTTAACAGGATACCCATTGGTCACCTGGCCTTTAAACCATGGCCCCATCACAAATTCTCAACAACTCTAACCCACTTGGGTTAGGTCATGAAGTTCAGACTAGTCAACCTGATCTCACCTTCTCCTGTAGTTCCTATAAGCCACGTGCATGGGTGTCAGTGGCCAGCCTAAACCTTTCTCTTTATTTCTGCTTTTCTCTCACTTCCACTCAACAGGTGGATCCAGGTGGTCACCTAGCAAGCATTTCAGCTGCCCACAGGCCCCCTTTAACATTCAGTCCGAGTGAGGCGTTTTCTTCATGGCTCCAGATTTTTTCCAGCTTCCGACAACAACCACTAGTTCAAGATTCAAAAAGCCAAATTTCCTTTTTTTTCCCCCCAATCTGTCAACAGCGCCTAGGTCTCTTGGAATGTAAATATCTTGAGAACTCCAAAGCACTAGGTGGGACTAATCTTGGCAGAGCTTTCTCTGCAGGCATGTCCTAACCCATCTAAAGATTCAAATTTTAATGGCTGAAAGCCAGACTTACAAACACTCTACTTTCATACTTCCCCATAATCATTTCTATCAGTCATTATATCAATAAGAAGCCGGAGAAACCAACATAAACACAGTAGAGTCAGATACTAATCTCAATTCTTAAAACAGTCAAATTCAATCCTTATTTAGCTTATCTTAATCCTGTATAACTATTCTAATGATACATAAAATGGGATTAGGTCTCTGACAGCATCAAGTCAGAGCCAGGCTTTCTGTCAGCTATTTTGACTTTCATTTTCTCTAAGCAGCATGGTGTCTGAGAAATTCAAAGGATGATTTTTATCCCTAAGCTCAATATATACACTAACAGCATTAATTTTTATCATCTCAAACAGAAATAGTCAAAGACAACAACCAAACTAAATAATCAAAACTTTAACTTCCCATATTCTTTCCAGAAAA